>MU697726.1:9242-112485 GCA_026770625.1 Nicotiana glauca | reverse complement strand
TTTTTTTTGTATATATATATATATATATATATATATATATATATATATATATATATATATAGAATTGTACAGGTTGATTTGGTAGTCCTGTCTAGCCTCGTCACTACTTTGCCAGGGTTAGGCCAGGCACTTACCAGCATATGGCGTCGATTGTGCTGATGCTACACTTCTGTACTTTTTGCACAGATCACGGTACCAGAGCAGCTTTTGGACCATAGCAGTAGTATACTGATCGGGAGCTGACTTCATTCCAGGGACTTACGAGGTAGCCTAGCTAGCGTTCGCAGCCGAAGTCCCTTTCTTTCTATGTTTAGTTTGTTTTCCTTGTTTCGATACAAACAGTATGTAATATCATTTCGGACTTGTTTTTAGTACTCTATAGTAGTCCGTGAGCTAGTGACACCAGATTTTGGCTAGAGATTCGTCTTAAACTTCCGCATTTTGATTTCAGTTCATTAAGCTTAAAGTCTTACGCTTTTATTTAATTGATTTCGTATGTTTATATTGATGAGAAATTATCAGAGAATGTTTACCGTTTGGCTGGCCTAGCTACGTCAGTAGGCACCATCACGACTCCCGATGGTGGGAAAATCCGGGTCGTGACACTTATTTGGTCATGTGTGCTTATATGTCTTGAATATAAATGCCTTGTTGTTGGAAAGTCCATGATGATGAGTGAAAGTGAAAAATGTGTGCATGAAATACGAAACATAAAAAATGAAACATGAAATACGAATTGCGAAATATGAAACATGGCTAATATGCCAAGAGAAATAATGAAATTGTGACCACTAGTGCCAATAAAATAAAGAGATGTGCAAGTATGAAATGGAATGATCGATAGAAAAGGATGATGTGAGATGACCTAGCCGATCGGGTCGTGATCGGACGACGTGTCGCACACATGGTGGTGACTGTATTGGAAATTGTAATTGAAATTTTGATTGTGGTTGATGTCTCACATGAGACATCCTAGACGATCAAGTCGTGATCGGACTCCATGTAGCACACATGGTGGTGACTGTGTTGGAAAATTGTAAATCAAAATGGTGAATAGTGGTATATTGGTACTACATATTTCTCCACTTGAAATATGGAAATGTAATTGAAAACTTATCTTATTCCTAATTTGATATGTGGGAATTGTTTGAGGCATTAAGTGATATTATGATTGTCCTTACTTGCATATTGCTCGTTCTTTTGAGAGAGTGTTTAGTCATATATACTAGTACTATTCGACAGTACTAACGTCTCTTTTCCCATGGGTACTACATCTTTAATGGTTGCATATGGTTCCACAATATGCGACATTGATCAGCGCTAGCGGTACTCTCTCTTCCCAACTAACTTGGTGAGCCCCACTTCATTCCGGGGTCACGTATCTTTTATTCCTTATACTATCACATTTTGAGTTATAGCCGGAGCCTTGTTGCGGGTACTACTATTGTACTTCTTGTATTTATTAGCGGCTCCATAGACATAGTGTGGGTTGCATATGGGTGGTGGGAAATTCAAACAAGTTATGTATCATTTTGATCACTTATTCCACTTCAAACCATGAAAATACGTGTATTTTGTGACTTATTAAATGGAGTAACTAATGGTAATGAATTGGTATTGTCTATAAGATCTCCCTATTGCTTACTTGACGAAAATGTACTATCTTCAATCATGAGTGAGCTTGGGTAGAATGTATATAATATGCTTGCTTGATCGGGTTCACTCGGCTGAGCACCGGTCGCGCTCCCCGAGTTTGGGGCATGACAAGAAATCATGAACTTCTAAGATCTAGAGTTTACAAAGTTGGTATGAAATAAATATATCATCTGTTCAAAATGTACATAAACAGATTTATAAATCTAAAGCTACCAAGAACAATAGGCAGTTATAACTAGATTGCAGGTACATCTTCAATTCCAGATCCCGTCATACACAACAACATCAACTCCAAAATGTGCACGCAAGGTGCAGAAGTGTAGTATGAGTACAATCGATCATATGTACTCAATAAGTAACAAACCTAACCTTCAGTTGAAAGCAGTGACGATCTTGGACAATGGTCAGAGTCCAACACGAATATCCAATAATAAATCATAACAATATAATAAAGCAGTACAAGTAATAACTCAAAGATATGATGCTCAACTCATTCAAAGTTACGGAAAATAGGCATGCTTTTCAGGTATGATAGTAAAACCCAATTTTTTTTCCAAAGTCACCAAAATATAAGTATATTAGAAACTATAATTTTTCCGAGAAAACTTTCAACAAAAGATAAAATATTTCATTCTCAAATTTCATGGAAAAATTACATCTCCATGCCTACATGTCAATGTGCATGTGAAGTCATGAATGTCACAATACCGTATAACATGAGAAAATGCATCTCTATACCTACAAGCCAAGTATGCATGTCAAATGCAATGCATCACAGTGATAATCCCATGTACTCACACTCCTCAATCTCACTGTCTCACACGCATACTCATCACACTCAACACTATATGGTACCTGCGCTCACTACTAGTATGTTAGACTCCTGAGGGGCAGATCCTGCCCAAGCGCTTATATAAAGCCAATATGGTTTGATGCAGTGTGAAACCCAATCCCATCTTGAATCAATAAAAACTTATTGTAGTGTGCAGCCCGATCCCATCATGAGTCAATAAAATCTACTTCGTTGTGCAACCCGATTCGATCATGAATCAATAAAACTAGATGTGACGTGCAGCTCGATCCCATAAATATTGCTCACAATCTGGCCTTCAGTCCCCAACTCAGTGACCAATCTATCTAGTCTCTCGGGCTCATAAATCTGATGCCAACCAACCCAAATAATGATAACATGATATAATATAAAATAAATAACAACAAAGACTGAGATATGATATGCAAATGATGAATGTGATTGAGTAAATAATTGCAGTTTAAGAAACTAATTCAATAGCAGAAATGACCTCATCGGGACCCAACAGAATAAGCGTATAGCCTAAACATTATTTCTAACATGTGTCACAGCTCAATTACTCTAACACATAGGGATTACATGAACAAATAAGGTTTGATAACTACACGGTACTACGGAATCAACCGAATCACATTTTCTATGGTCAACGCCCACACGCCCGTCACCTAGCATGTGCATCACCTTAACACCAACCATCTAACATGTATTTTAGGGATTCATACAATCAATACTAAGTTTAGAAGTGTTACTTAGCACGAAAAAGTCAAATCCAATATCGAGCAAGCCAAACAATACTCTAGAGATGCCATCCCGCAAGTATCGGCATCGGAATGGCTCGAAACAAGCCAAAACCAACTCAAAATCATCAAGTAATGCTAAAGGAAACAAACCCAATTGACAAAAGGTTGAATGTTTAATAAAAAACCAAAATCAACCAAAAAGTCAAACCCGAGATTAGACCTAAGAACCTGGTAAAACATATAACCCAAAAAACCCCATTAGATTACGAGTCCAACTGTACTAACTTCACTCAAATCCGACTCATAATTGATATTCAAAACTCAAAAAATCACTTTAGGAAAATTTAGACAGAAATCCTCAATTTTTGTTTCAAAATCACCAATTAATTACCAAAATTGAAGATGGAATTACGGAATAAAATCAATACCGAGTAGAAAATACTTACACCAATCCATATGGTGAAAATCGCCTCCAAATCTCTCAAATCCAAGCTCCATAGCTCAAAATATGACAAAATGACCAAGACCTTTGAAATAGAGTACTTTATACATTGTTCTAGAGGTACCCTTCGGGATTGCAATCACCAACCTCGCAATCACGATTACAAAATTTTCGAGCACACATTTTACCCTTCGCGATCACGGCCATTTGCCCGCGATTGCGATGAACAAATTTTCATTACTCTTCTCAAATACTTATCAGATAGCTTTTAGTGTATCATCCATAACATTCTTTTACAAAAATTCAATGACAAAGAGTTTAATTTTCTGAAAACTAGACACAAAGGTCTACAACTTTTATTTTTGGATAATTTCCAAATTATTTATAGATTGCAAGATATAAGCTTTCAAAGTCGGGTCAGTGAAAGCAAAATTTTCTTCTACGCGATCGCGAAAGGGCTTCCACGATCGCAATTCACAGTTCTCCAAACATCAATGTTCTCTTTGCGAATGCGACCCAAAGTTCGCGATCGCGGTGCACACCCCTATGGCCAAAATAGAGCAACTAAAAATAGCATAGAAATAGTCTGAAACCACCCCGAAACTCAGCCGAGCCCCTCAGGAACCCGTCCGAACATACCAACAAGTCCCAAAATTTAACACGAACCTACTCGAGGCCTCAAATCACACATAAAAACATCAAAACCATGAATCGCACCTCAAATCAAACTTAATGAACTTTTGAACTTCAACTTTCAAAACTCGTGCCGAAACATATCAAATCAACTCCGAATGAACTCAAACATTGCACACAAGTCCCAAATGACATAAAGAATGTGTTTCGATTCTCGAAACCACAATCAGAACCCAATATCATCAAAATGAACTCCCGATCAAACTTCTTAACATTCAAAACCTTTATATTTTCAACTTTTGCCTTCTGAAACCCTCTAGAAACACCCAAATATAAATCCGAGCATACACCCTAGTCCAAAATCACCATCCAGACCTAATGGAACCATCAAAACTCTATTTCGGGGTTCAAATGCATAAAAGTCAAACTCAGTCAACTCTTTCAACTTAAAACTTAAAACATGAAATTCATTCTTCCAAACTAATTCCGAATCAATCAAAAAGTGAAATCGAAGATACACACAAGTCATAATATATCATATAGAGCTACGCATGCCCTCAAACCACCGAGCGAAGTACAAATGCTCAAAACGATCGGTTGGATCGCTACACCAATACTAGATGTTAGCAAACGGTTAGGATCAGTACAATGAGAATCAGTTACTTCCGTTATAAGCATTCTATATTTATAACAAAATATTAGGAATAAATAAGTATAATTCCATCTATTAACTATTTCTTCAGGCATGTGTCTTGGTCTAAGTCTAAGTCTATATTGTTCACACTTATCCTTAAATGCATTTAATCTAGCACTCTTATTTCCTTGAATAACACTAACAACTCTATTCTTTAAATTAATATTGACCCAAATACCATGCTCAACTCGGAATTAATCCAGTTCAAACACCCCATCCCTTTCCAACTTGGCCATGCCATTTTCATTGAACCAATGAGAGTACGCCATGTCATCTGTGTCCCACCCTCACAAAACAAACACATATCATGTGGTTCGTCCATCTCTTAAATCAATGACCCACGTTTTAAGCCCATTTCCTCTTACAATTTCAATCGCCCAACGATTTAATCTCATCCATCTTATCAAAGAGATCCAAAGGCCATTAATGTTTCCCGTTAAATCATTTCTAAAATCCCTAAATATCAAAGCAATCAGAGTCGTTGATCAACATATCCAACGGGTCCCATTCTATCTCTCAATTTAAACACAAAGACGGTCCTACCTACCCAAACCCCTATTCATTCCATACCCACCAAACCACCCTTCTCTCCATTTCCTATCTCTCTTACCATGTATCCCTCAACTATCATTCTTTAAAGACCTTGCACAAATCTGTGCAAGGTTACTCAAAATCCCTATAAATTATCTCCCCTGCCCCTTCTACACTATTGTCACGACCCGAAAAAACCAACCCCGATCGTTATGGCGCATATCGTGAAGCTAGGCCAGTCGACACATTTCCAAAGTAGTTCAACATTTTATTTAAAACTTAAATAACAACTGTTTCAACTGAAATTCTATAAAAGATGTAAAATCAAAACTAAAATAAATGCAGAAAATAAAATACCGACCTCGAGTGTCACTAAGTCATGAGAAATACTACAATTGTTCTGAAACATAACAAGACCAAAATAGTTTGGAAATAGTTAAAGTACACTAGAAGGAAGATAAAGAAGGAGAAAGGTAGAACTGCGATTGCCAGGCAGCTACCTCACTATCTCTGTGATAACCCGCGACTGGAGTAGTCAACAGTCGCTATCACCCCCTTATATACCTGGATCTGCACACAAGGTACAGAGGGTAAAGTGAGTACACCAACACAGTAAGTAACAAGTCCAGACCATAGACAGACAGGTAGTAATGAACTAAACCTCCACAGGTAACACAATTAAACTACACAATAAAGTAGGCTTGCATGCAGTTCAGCTCAACAGTAAATAAATACAAATCTAAACAATGTGAAGTATAAGGCTCAACAAATCTCTACGTACCAATATATAGAAAGCATAAAAATGTACCATGTACCATGTACCTGTGACGACCCGACCCGTCATCTCATGTGTTATTGCTCTGTTTCTCCCATTTCATGCTTCTTCATGTTTCGTTATCGGTATGTGGTGTGTTAGATTTGATTTGGATTGATTTTGATAAGAAATGAGACACTTAGTCTCTTTAAGGAAAGCTTAAGTTGGAAAAGTCAACCGAATGTTGACTACTGAGTTAGAGGGCTCGGATGTGATTCCCGGTTATTTGATTAGCTTCAAGGGATGATTTGTGACTTAGGAGCGTGATTGGAAATGATTTTGGAGACCCGGTGTAGAATTAGGCTTGAATTGGCGAAATTAATATTTTGGCGATTTCCGGTTGATAGGTGAGATTTTGATCCGAGGGTCGGAATGGAATTCCGAGAGTTGCAATAGCTCCGTTAGGTGATTTTGGATATGTCTGTAAAGTTTCAAGTTATTCGGAAGTGTTTTGGTTGGGTTTTTGATCGAATGCATGTTTCGGAAGTTTTTAAAGAACTTAGGCTTGAATCCGATGTGATTTGATGATTCTAGTGTTGTTTGATGTGTTTTGATGATTGGAACAAGTTCGTATGATGTTTTGGGTTATGTTGGTGCTTTTGGTTGAGGTCCCGGGTGCCTCGGGGTGATTGCCGATGTCTAACGGGGAGTTTAGAGTTGGAAAATATTGCAGAAAATGCAGTAGCAGGTGCAGGCCAGATTTGGTCACGCGTTCGTGAAGGTAGTTCCGCGTTCGCATAAGGGAATGTCCTGGAGCATCGCGTTTGCGGTGAGAAGCACGCATTCACGTATAAGAGAATTGGGTCCCTGAGTCTTTGTGCTTCGCGTTCGCGTATAGAGCATCGCGTTCGCGAATGGCCCTGGGAGTATGCATCGCGTTCGCGTGACGTGTGTCGCGTTCGCATAAGAGGAATTGAGGTTCCATAATATTTGTTGTACGCGTACGCAGCATAAGACTCGCGTTCGCGTAGTGGTATCAGCTAAATCACCGTGTTCGCGGGTAAGCCACCGCGTTCGCGAAGAGTAAAATTGGCCAGTGCAATTTTTGTGCATCGCGAACGCGAGAGGGCCCTCACGTTCGCATAGAAGGAAAATTGGGCAACGGAAGGGTTTATTAATGTCATTTCATCCATGACTTGGGTTTATTTTCCACCATTTTTTAGCGAGCTTGGGAGCCTTTGACGAGATTTTTGAAGGGTTTTGACTGGGAATCGATTTGAGGTAAGTCTCGTGACCTAGAAACGCTATTTTCTTGAAGAATCAACCTTTAATTCTTGGAAAATTGGGTGAAAATTTGAAGAGCTAGGGCTTGGGTTTTGAAATGAAAATTTAGGATTTGAAAGGGCATTTGAACTCCGATTTTGGTGAATTTGATATGAACGGACTCGTGGCGAGACGAGGAATCTGGTAATGTGAGTTTTGTAATTTTTTGAGAAGTGGGCCCGAAGCTCGGGTTTTGCTAGTTTCGAGATTTTCGCTATTTTTCGATTGTTTTCGATTGGGTATTGTTCCCTTAGCATATTGTAATGTATTCGCTCTGATTTTGGTTAGATTCGACGCGCCTAGAGGCCAATTTGAGGGGAAAAGGCATCGTGAGCCAGGGATTTCGCCGATTCGAGGTGAGTAATGCTTGTAAATGATATCCTGAGGGTTTGAAACCCCAGATTTCACATCGTAACGCTGTATTGAGGCGTGACACGCATTCTATGATGAATGCGGGGTCGTTTACTATTGGGGATTTGTGACTTGGTCCATCCCGAGTGATATTTTTGCTATATTAGCGATTGAAACGCATACTTTATTACTGTGAATTGGGCTTATTGCCACGTTTGGGGTCTTGTGCCGACCTGTAGAATTCTTAGGGGATCTTCATTTGTTTTTCCTCACTTTTTTGCATAAATAATACTCTCAGTCATGTTTTCAACTGTTAAAAATATGATAAGAACTGTATTCTGAACATGAAATCATAAATAAAAATGAATATGAGGGCTGAGATCTCTACAGTACGTAATGCCCGAGCGGCTGCGCATTTATTTGACTGAGATGGGTTGAGTACCCAATAGTGAGGATATATATTTTCCTATGATATGGATCGGGCTGCACGCCGCAGCGATGATATATTGATATTGAGGCCGAGTGCCTGTTTGATGCCACGATATGGGTGATATTGCGCTTGGGCTGTAGGAGCCCCTCCGGAGTCTGTACATACCCCCAGTGAGCGTCGTCGATGATAAAGAAATGGAGCGGGCTACATGCCGCAGCAAGTACTGGAATGTACCATTATTTGCATTGAATTGCATTGCATTCATGCATTTGTTCACTATTCGTCGTTTGTGTTGTTTCTTGAGATATCTGGTTGTTGTTCTGGCATTGTCTATTCACTCTTAAAGAGGATAAATCTTAGACAGTGGTAATAATGACACTGTATGATGCGTTTGGTCAAATAACAGTGGCTGACCGAGTATAAGGTTATTGCCCGAGGGGTGGGTTTCTGTGCATAGTGTCACTAATTGTTGAAAATAATTTTTGCAACTGTTGAAAGGATCATCTCCAAAAGAGGTTTAAAATTGAGCCAAGATACTTTGAAAGGTTTTCACAGTTTTCACTAATTTTTCTTAATGTATGGGCTTTTCAATGCTTCTATACAGTGTAATGATCTGTTATACGTGATTTCTTACCGCCCAGTTATTATTTACGTTTATTATCACTGAGTTGGAGTACTCACTTTACTCCCTGCACCTCGCATGCAGTTGCAGGTATTGTTCACCCGGTAGCGGGCTATTAGTTGATTGAAGATACTACTATTGCAGCTGAGCAAGGTGACCGCCAGCGTTTGCGGCACCAGACGTTGTCTTTAAAATTCCAGAATTTACTTTTGAATATTATTAGCCATGTAGTGGTGTTCAGGCTTCTTTAGATGCCCGTGACTTGTGACACCCCGATTTCGGGCTGAGCTGGGATGGTTCCTTGTTACATCATTTTCTTCCGCATTTATGATAATGTTATCTATTGTTTTCGACTCATTCTTGCTAAGAAATTGTTAAAAGAAGTATTGTTAATCTGTTGGTTGGCCTTGTCTTCACGAGAGGCGCCATCACGACCGGGTTCGGGAATTGGGTCGTGACAGTACCTCCACTCTAAAGTGCTCAATCACTTGGTACTGTATATGGACATCTGGACTAGGGAAAATTCATCCCGAAATATATACAAATCATCGACAGTTGTCACCCGGTATCGATGAAGGCAATTCTAGCCCTATGGAGAAGATCCATCTCCATGTATAAGTACTTCAGACAAGATCCATGTCCACGGAAGATCCATCCCTCAATAATATCAATTGCGCTCACTAAGGGTGTGTAGACTCTGGAGGGGTTCCTTTCAGCCCAAGTGGTATAACAATCCAATGAAGGCGTAATCAATAATCTACTACGGTGTACAGCCCGATCCCATAACTGTCACTCATATTTAGGCTCTCGTCCTCACTCAGTCATCACTCTCCAGTCTCATACATACGGGCTCACAATGCGAAAAAACTAGCTCGAAAAATGATATGATGTGCTAAATAAGAATAACCGAGACTTAGACTTGATGTAATATGCATGAATAAGAATGAGTACATAGTATAAATGAAGCTAATGATATGACACCAAGAAACGACCACTCGGGTATCAACAGGATCGGTATGAAGCCCTAACATGGTAATTAGCATTATTTACAGCCCATTAACTTAATCACAACACAAATATCAGCAAGAAAGAGTCAGTAAGCGGTGCCATAGAATGATCCAGGCTGTAATTTTCATGGTGCATGCCCACACGCTCGTCACTTGGCATTTGCGTCACCATAATATTTAAGCATAGAACACATAGTTTTGGATTTCGAACCGTTAGAACCAAGTTTGGAAGCATTACTTACCTCAAACCAAGCCAAAACTCTAACCCGCGATGCCCTTGACTCTCAATTCGGCTTACAAATGCTTCTAATCTACCAAAATCAGTATATTATCATCAATATATGCTAAAGGAATGAAACCCTTACAAAAATTATCAAATTAGACCAACTATCCCGAATTTGGCTCAAACCCGTCCCCCGAGCCCACGTCAAGGAATTCGATAAAAATCATAAAACTAATAATCCCATTCACTTACGAGTCTACCCAAATCAAATTCACCAAAATCCGACATCGAATGGTCATTCCAATTCTTAAAATTAACTCTCCAATTCTACTCCACTTTCCCCCCAAATTCCCAATTTAGAGTTTAAAAATCAAGACACAATCATGGAATTTAACCAAAAACAAGTGAATAACACTTACCCCAATCACTCTTCTAAAAATCCCCTCTAAAATTGCCTCTTCTCGAGCTCTTTATTGAATTTTGAAATTATGAACTCAAACCCTCGTTTTTGAACTTAAACATTCTGCCCAGATATTTTCTCTTTGCGAATGCGGTAGTGCCCACGTGTTCATGAAGCAAAGCTTCCCCAGACCAAAAGTATCTCCTTCACGAACGCGAGGACCAATCGTGAACACGAATACCACTCTTATTGACGCTTCGCAAACGCTGAACACTCCTCCCATCGCGTAGGCTTATTGTCTGAAGCTCCAAATGACTGCTGACTCTATGCGAATGCGATTCCCAAGTCGTGAACGCATAGCCTTAAACTCATGAACCTTAGAAAATGCAGGAACTACATTGCGAACACGAAGAACAACCCAGCTGCCCCTCTCAGCACCCCTTCGCGAATGTGAGAGCCCTCTCGCGAATGCGATGAATGAATTTTGTGCAACAAAATACCAAAAAATCTGCCAACTTCCAAAACCAAGAATTGGTCTGTTTACCACCCTCAACTCACCCATAGCCCTCGGGACCTCAACCAAACATGCCAACACATTCCATAATATCATTTAAACTTAATTGAGCCTTCGAATCACCCAAAACACCAACCCAAAATCGGATTCAAACCTAAGAACTTATAAACTTTCAAATTCCACAAACAACATCGAAACCTATCAAATCCCCTACAAATGACCTAAACTTTTGTACACACGTCACAAATGATACTACGAAACTACTCAAATTTCCGTAGTTCTATTCCGACCATGATATCAAGATTTTCACTGCCTACCGGAAAACTCCAAATTTCCAATTTCGCCAATTCAAGCCTAATTCTACCAAGAACCTCCAAATTACATTCCGAACATGCTTCTAAGTCCATAACCACCTAACAGAGCTATCTGGACCATCAGAAATCACATCCAAGATCTTCTGCACATAAGTCAACATCCGGTTGACTTTTCCAACATAAGCTTCTAAATTAGAGACTAAGTGCCTCATTCCACTCCAAAACTACTTTGAATCCGAACAAAACTATCATGATATGATGAAATAAAGTTGAACAACACATAAAGAAGGATAAATAGTGGAAACGGGGTTGTAACTCATGAAATGACCGGTTGGGTCGTTACATCCTCCCTCTCTTAAACAAACTTTCATCCTTGAACGATCTAGAAATATACTTGAAGCCTCAAACAGGTGTGGATATCTGCTCCGTATCTCCCGCTCGATCTCCCAAGTAGCCTCCTCCATGGGCCAACCTCTCCAATGCACTTTCATTGATGCTATATCCTTTGATCTCAGCTTTTGAACCTGCCACTCCAAAATAGCCACTGTCTCCACATCATAAGTCAAATCACCCTCTAACTGAACCGTACTAAAATCCAAAACATGAGACAGATTTTCAATATACTTTTGAAGCATAAAAACATGAATTACTGGGTGCACACTCGACAAGCTAGGTGGCAAAGAAAGCTCATAAGACACCTCCCCAATCCTTTGAAGCACCTCTAAAGGCCCAATAAACCAAGGGCTCAATTTGCCCTTCTTTCCAAATCTCATTACACCCTTCATGGGTGAAACCTTTTGCAGAACCTTCCCCCCAACCATATAAGACACATCTCGAAACTTCCTGTCAGCATAACTCTTTTGTATTGACTGCACTGTACGAAGCCGCTCCTAAATCACTTTCACCTTGTCTAAAGCATCCTGTACCAAGTCTGTACCCAAAATCCTAGCCTTGCCCTGCTTAAACCAACCTAATGGAGATCTATGTTGTCTCTCATATAAAGCCTTATATAGAGCCATATGAATACTCAAGTGATAACTGTTGTTGTAACAAAACTCCGCGAGCAGTAGAAACTAGTCCTATGAACCCCCAAAATCAATGACACAAGCGCGCAATATGTCCTCCAATGTCTGAATAGTGTGATCGAATAGCCCGTCCATCTGAGGGAGAAAAGTTGTGCTCAACTGAACTTGAGTACCCAACTCACCCTGTACGGCTCTCCAAAACTGCAATATGAATTGAGTACTTCTATCTGAAATGATGGAAATTGGGATACCATGCAAGCGAACAATCTCTCAGATATAAATCTTAGCTAACAGCTCTGAAGAATTGGTAGTACATACAGGAATGAAATACGCAGACTTGGTTAGCCGGTCTACAACCACCCAAATAGTGTCGAACTTCCTCAAAGTCCGTGGGAGTCCAAATACAATATCCATGGTGAACCACTCCCACTTCCACAATGGAATATCCATCTGCCGAAGAAAGCCACCCGGTCTCTAATGCTCATACTTCACCTGCTGACAATTGAGGCACCGAGCTACAAATCTCACTATATCTTTCTTCATTCTTCTCCACCAATAGTGATATCTCAAATCCTGATACAACTTCACGGCACCCGGATGGATGGAATACCACGAGTTGTGGGCCTCCTCTAGAATCAACTCCCGAATCCCATCCACATTGGGCACACATATCCGACCCTGTATCCTAAATACCCTATCATCACCAACAGTCCCATCTTTGGCATGCATGCTGAACTCTATCCTTAAGGACAAGCAAATGAGGATCGTCATACTAGCACTCTCTGATGCGATAAAACAAGGAAGAATGAGAAACCACACAAGCTAAGATCTTACCTAGCTCCGAAATATGCAACCGTACAAACCAATTGGCCAAGGCCTGAACATCAACTGCAAGAGGCCTCTCCCCGATAATAATATATGCCAAACTACCCATACTCACCGGCTTCCTACTCAATGCATTGGCCACTATATTGGCCTTCCCCTAATGGTACAAGATAGTAATATCATAGTCCTTTAGCAGCTCCAACCATCTCCGCTACCTCAAATTGAGATATTTCTGATTGAACAAGTGCTAGAGGCTACGATGACCGGTAAACACATCACAAGGCACACCATAGAGATAATGCCTCCAAATCTTCAATGTGTGAACAATGGTAGCCAACTCCAAATCATGAACAAGGTAGTTCTTCTCATGTGGCTTCACCTAACGAGAAGCATAAGTAATCACTCTATCCTCCTACATCAACACACATATGATGTCGACCCGAGAAGTATCATAATATATCGTATAAGAACCTAAAGTCGATGGTAACACTAACACTGGAGTTGTAGTCAAGCCAGTCTTGAGCTTCTGAAAGCTCGCCTCACACTCATTCAACCACATAAAAGGAGCACCTGTTTGACTCAATTTGGTCAAGGCTGATGCTACAAATTAAAATCCCTAAACGAACCGACGTTAATAACCTACCAAACTAAGAAAGTTTTGAATCTCTATGGTTGAGAACGGTCTGGGTTAACTTTGAAACCCATCTATCTTATTCGGATTTACCTGTATACCCTCAATGGATACCACATTCCCCAAGAAAGCCACTGAATTGAGCCAAAACTCACACTTGGAGAACTTTGCATAAAGTATCTCCTCCCTCAATTGCTGTAATACAAATCCAAAATTCCCACCGTGCTCCTCATAGCTACGTGAATACACAAAAATATCATCAATGAATAAAATAACAAACGAGTTAATATAAGGCCGAAATATGCTTGTTCATCAAATGCATGAATTGTAGCGACCCGGCCGATCGTTTCTTGAGTTACCGCTCCGTTTCTCCCATTTATGCTTCTTATTATCTTGTTCGACTGTATTATATGTTATAGGTTTGGTTGGTTTTGGTTCGGAGAGGTTATGGAAAGTAATGAGACACTTAGTCTCTTTTAAGTAAGCTTAGGTTAGAAAAGTCAACAAGATGTTGACTTATGTGACAAAGGGCTCGGATGTGAATTTTGATGGTTCAGATAACTTTGGGAGATGATTTAGGACTTAGGAGTGTGATCAAAACTTGTTTAGGAGGTTCAGAGTAGATTTAGCCTTGAATTGGCAAAATTGGAATTTTGGCATTTTCTGATTGATAGGTGAGATTTTGATATAGGAGTCGGAATGGAATTTCGGAAGTTGCAGTAGGTTTGTTGTGTCAAATATGACATGTGTCCAAAATTTTAAGTCATTCGGACGAGGTTTGATAGACTTTTTGATCAAAAGCGAAATTTCGGAAGATTTTGGAACCTTAGTCTTGAATCCGATATTATTTGGTCGATTCGATGTTGTTTGAGGTGTTTTGAAGATTGATATAAGTTTAGATAGTGGTATATGACTTGTTCGTATTTTTGGTTGAGGTCCCGGGGGCCTCGAGGTGATTTCGGACGGTTAACGAGAATTTTGGAGTTGGGAATTTATAGCTTAAGCTGTTGAGTTTCATGTCATAACCGCACCTGCGGCTTGGGGACCGCAGGTGTGAGCAGCAGAAGCAGAAGTGAAGTCACAGATGCGGCCAAAAGAAGGAAATGCTAGAGCCGCAGATGCAGAATTCGGGCAAACCTGCGATGGTGCAAGTGCGAGAAGGTGATCACAAGTGCAATGGCAGGCGGATAAGTGAAAATTGCATATGCGTACCTGGGACCGCAGATGCTTGACCGCATGTGTGATAATTGGACTGCAAATGTGGTTTTTCTTTGTCGGAACATATATATTTTCGCCCTTCGCGAATTTGGGCTATTTTTCGTAACATTTCAAACGGGAAGAAGCTTTGGAGAGAAAATTCAAGGGAGAATTCAAGAGGGTTTCTTAGAGGTAAGATCCTTGGTCCCTAAACTCATTTTTGTGATGATTTGTAAGGTTGTAAGCTTGAAATATATGAAAACATCAGTAGCAAATTGGAGGTTAGGGCTTGGAGAATTGGAGAACTAAAATTAGGGATTTGAGGGACCATTGGTGGTCGGATTTTGGTACTCTTTAGTATGTATGAACTCGTGAGAGTGCAAGAATTCTAGTATTAGGATTTTTATTGGAATCTGAGGTATGGAATCGGGGGTCGGGTATTGACTAATTTTGGAATTTGGATGTAATTTGATTATTTTCGAGTGGGTTCTATTCCCTTGGCATATTTTGATGGTTATATACTGATTTTGGTTAGACTCGAGGCATTTGGAGGCCGAATCGAGAGGAAAGGGCATCGCGGGCTAGAGTTTGGATTGGCTTGAGGTAAGTAACGCTTCCAAACTTGGTTTTAAGGGTTCGAAACCCCGAACTGTGTGTTCTATGATTACTATTGAGGTGACGTCATGTAAAGTGGCGGGCGTATGGGTGTGCACCGTGAGAAATGTGACCTGGATCATTCCGTGGAACAACTTAGTGACTCTTTTATGTTGATATTGTGTTGTAATTATGTGATTTGTTTGACCAGCTTCAGGGAGTGAGAGTGTTCTCCAAGATTGATCTTCGTTCAAGGTATCACCAATTAAAGATCAGTGACTCAGATATTCTTAAGATAGCTTTTAGGACCCGATATGGTCATTATATGTTCCTTGTGATGTCTTTTGGGCTGACCAATGCCCCAACAGCGTTTATGTATTTGATGAACAACGTGTTCCGACCGTATCTCGACTCGTTTGTCATAGTTTTCATTTATGATATTCCGGTGTACTCGCGTACCTAGGAGGAACACGTGGAGCATTTGAGGGTGGTATTGCAGAGATTGAGGGAGGAGAAGCGTTATGCAAAGTTCTCCAGGTGTGAGTTTTGGCTCAGTTCAGTGGCTTTCTTGGGACACGTGGTGTCCAGCGAGGGGATTCAAGTTTATCCGAAGAAGATAGAGGCGATTTAGAGTTGTCCCAAACTGTCCTCAGCCATAGAGATTCGTAGCTTTCTTTGATTGGTGGGGTATTACTACCGATTCGTTCAAGGATTTTCAACTATAGCATCACTCTTAAGCAAGTTGACTAAAAAATGTGCTTTATTCACATGGTCGGATGAGTGTGAGGCGAGTTTTCAGAAGCTCAAGACTCCTTGACCACATCTCTACTGTTAGTTTTGCTATCAGCTTCAAGTTCTTATACTGTGTATTGTGACGCTTTGAGAGTTGGTATTGGATGTGTTTTGATGCAGGAGGGTAGACTGATTGCGTATGCTTCTCGTCAGTTAAAGCCCTATGAGAAAAAAAAAATACCCCGTTCATGATTTGGAGTTGGCTGCCATTGTTCACACATTCAATATCTGGAGACATTATTTGTATGGTGTGTCTTATGAGGTGTTTACTGATCATCGTAGCCTCCAGCACTTGTTCAAGCAGAAGGATCCCAATTTGAGGCAGCGGAGATGGTTGGAGTTTCTAAAGGACTATGACATTACTATTTTGTACCATCCGGGGAAGGCCAATGTAGTGCCCGATGCCTTGAGTAGGAAGGCTGTGAGTATGGGGAGTTTGGCGTATATTCATGTTGGGGAGTGACCTCTTGCAATTGATGTTCAGGCTTTGGCCAATCAATTCATGGGGTTGGATGTTTTGGATCCCAATTGGGTATTAGCTAGTGTGATTTCTCGGTCATCGTTATTTGATTGCATCAGAGAGCGCCAATATGATGATCCTCATTTGCTTGTCATTAAGGACAGAGTTTAGCATGATGACGCCCGAGATGTGACCATTGGTGATGATGGGGGATTGAGGATGTAGGGCCGGTTATGCGTGCCCAGTGTTAATGGGCTTCAGGAGTTGATTCTGGAAAAGGCCCATAGCTCGCGGTATTCTATTGATCCGGGTACTGCGAAGATGTATCAGGATCAGAGACAATATTATTGATGGAGGCGAATGAAGAAAGACATTGTAGGATTTGTAGCTCAGTGTTTCAATTGTCAGCAGGTGAAATATGAGCATCATAGACCGGGTGGCTTGCTTCAGCAGATAGAGATTCCGTAGTGGAAATGGTAGCGGATTACCATGGACTTTGTAGTTGGGCTCCCACGAACTTTGAAGAAGTTTGATGCTATTTGGGTGATTGTGGATCGGCTCACCGAGTCCGCGCACTTCATTCCTATGTCCACTACCTATTCTTCAGAGTGGTTGGCAGAGATCTATATTCGAGAGGTTGTTCGGTTACATGGTATCCCACTTTCCATCATTTCAGATAGAGGTACTCAGTTTACTTTGCAGTTTTGGAGGACCGTGCAGAGAAAGTTGGGTACTCAGGTTGAGTTGAGCACAACTTTTCACCCTCAAATGGACGGGCAATCCAAGTGCACTATTCAGATATTGAAGGATATGTTGCACATGTGTGTCATTGATTTTAAAGGGTCATGGGATCAGTTGCTACTGCTTGCGGAGTTCGCTTATAACAACAGTTATCAGTCGAGTATTCAGATGGGTCCGTGTGAGACTTTGTGTGGGAGACGGTGTATATCTCCAGTTGGTTGGTTTGAGACCGACGAGGCTAGGCTTTTGGGTACAGACTTGGTACATGAGGTTTTAGACAAGGTGAAGGTGATTCGGGAGAGGCTTTGTATAGCATAGTCGAGATAAAAGAGTTCTGCTGACAAGAAGGTCCATGATGTGTCTTACATGGTTGGGGAGAAGGTTTTGTTGAACATTTCACCCATGAAGGGTGTTATGAGATTTGGGAAGAAGGGTAAATTGAGTCCTCGGTCCATTGGGCCTTTTGAGGTGCTTTGGAGGATTGGGGAGGTGGTTTATGAGCTTTATTTGCCACCCAGATTATCAAGCATGAATCTGGTATTTCATGTTTCTATGCTCCAAAAGTATATTGGCGATCTGTCACATGTTTTGGATTTCAGCACGGTTCAGTTTGATGGTGATTTGACTTATGATGTGGATCCAGTAGCTATTTTGGAGTGTCAGGTTCGCGGGTTGAGGTAAAATGATATAGCTTCAGTGAAAGTGCAGTGGAGAGGTCGGTTCGTGGAGGAGGCTACCTGGGAGACTGAGTGGGAGATGCAGAGCTGATATCCTCACCTATTTGAGACTTCAGGTGTGTTTCTTGACCCATTTGAGGACGAATGTTTGTTTAAAGAGGGGAAGATGTAATGACCTGGCCGGTCGTTTCATGAGTTACCGCTCCGTTTCCCCCATTTTTGACTTCTTATTGTCTTGTTCAGTTGTATTATGTGTTATCGGGTTGGTCTGTTTAGGTTCAGAGAGGTTTTGGAAAGTAATGGGACACTTAGTCTCTTTTGAGTAAGCTTAGGTTGGAAAACTCAACTGAATGTTGACTTATGTGAAAAAGAGATCGGATGTGAATTTCAATGGTTTGGATAGCTTCAGGAGATGATTCAGGACTTAAGAGTGTGATCGGAACATGTTTTGGAGGTTCGAAGTAGATTAAGGCTTGAATTGCCGAAATTGGAATTTTGGCATTTTTCGATTGATAGGTGAGATTTTGATATAGGGGTCGGAATGGAATTTTGGAAGTTGCACTAGGTGTTTTGGGTCAAATGTGACGTGTGTGCAAAATATTATGTCATTCGGATAGGGTTTGATAGACTTTTTGATCAAAAGCGGAATTTTAGAAGATTTTGGAACCTTAGGTTTGAATCCGATGTTATTTGGTTGATTCGATGTTGTTTGAGGTGTTTTGAAGATTGGTATAAGTTTGAGTAGCGGTATATGACTTGTTCGTGTTTTAAGTTGAGGTCTCAGGGCCTCGGGGTGATTTTAGATGGTTAACGAAAAGTTTGGAGTTGGGAATTTGTAGCTGAAGCTATTGAGTTTCTTGGCATAATCGCACCTGCGACTTGGGGACCACAGGTGCGAGCCCGCTGAAGCAGAAGTGAAGTTGCAGATGCGGCCAAGAGAGGGAAAGGTTGGAGCCATAGGTGCAAAATTCGGGCGCACTTGCGATGGCGCAAGTGAGAGAATGAGATCGCATGTGTGGTGGCTGGCGGATAAGTGAAAACTGCAGATGCGCACCTGGGACCGTAGGTGCGTGTCCGCAGGTGTGATAATTGGACCACAGATACGGTTTTGCGAGGTCAGAACATATATATTTCGCCCTTCACGAATTGGGCTATTTTTCATAACATTTCAAAAGGGAAGAAGCTTTGGAGAAAAACTTCAAGGGAGAATTCAATAGGGTTTATTAGAGGTAAGGTCCTTGGTCCCTAAACTCGTTATTATGATGATTTTTAAGGTTGTAAGCTTGAAATGTATGAAATAATCGGTAGCAAATTGGGGGCTAGGGCTTGGAGAATTGGAGACCTAAAATTAGGGATTTGAGGGACCACTTTTGGTCGGATTTTGGTACTCTTGGTATGTATGAACTAGTGAGAGTGTAAATATTCTAGTTTTGTGATTTTCATCGGAATCTGAGGCGTGGGCCCGAGGGTCGGGTTTTCACCAATTTCGGATTTTGATGTAATTTGATTATTTTCGAGTGGGTTTTGTTCCCTTAGCATAATTTGATGGTTATATATTTATTTTGGTTAGATTCGAGTCATCTGGAGGACGAATTGAGAGGAAAGGGAGTCGCGGGCTATAGTTTGGCTTGGTTTGAGGTAAGTAACGCTTCCAGACTTGGTTTTGAGGGTTCGAAACCCCGAACTGTGTGTTCTATGATTACTATTGAGGTGACGCAATGCCAAGTGATGGGCGTGTGGGCGTGCACCGTGAGAAATATGGCCTGGATCATGGCACCACTTAGTGACTCTTCTGTGTTGATATTGTGTTGTAATTATGTGATTAAGTTGATAAGTTGTAAATCATGCTAAATATCATGTTAAGGCTTCACGCCGATATTGTTGAGATCTGAGAGGTCGTTTCTTGCTGTCATGTCATTAGTTGAATTTATAATCTACACTCAGTCATGTTCATGCATAGTATATTATGCCTCAGTCTCAATTATTGCTACTTGACATGTCATATCATTGTTCGGGCTTGTATCATGACATTTTTGACCGTGTGTGTGAGATTAGAGAGTATTCACCGAGTGAGGCTGAGAGCCAGATATTGATTGACAGTATGGGATCAGGCTGTATGCCGCAGCAAGATATTGATCATGCCTTCACTGGCATTGATATAGCGTTTGGGATCAGAGAAGCCCCTCCGGAGTCTTTACACCCCTAGTGAGCGCAATAGCTGATGATAATGAGGGATGGCTATTCCTTGGACATGGACCTTATCCGAAGTATTTGGTATGGAAATGGATCTTCTCCATGTGGCTGGATTGGCCTGTTTTCCTCGATACTGGGTGACTTATAGTCTATGATGTACGTACATTCCAAGTGTTCCTCGGTCTTTCTTGGGTCAAGTGTTCCGTATACAGTACAGAGTGGTTTAGCACTGTGAGTGGAGGTATCATACGTGACATTGATCATGCTATTTGTGCATTGGTACTTAGAGTTTCCTGAGCTTTATAATCTATATTGTTCATACTGTGTTTAGTTATTTCTAAGAAACTACATAAACTGTAAACATGTCTACTTTTTCGTACATTTATCTGTTGCAACCTATTGAGGTTTGGTTCGTCATTACCATCAGTCCATAGTTTGGATTTGTTACTTACTGAGTTAGTGTACTCACATTACCCTTGCACCTTGTGTGCAGATCCAGGTGTCTCGGGTCATAGTAGCAGCTACTGATTATATTGTGCGTACTTTCTATGGAGATTGCGAGGTAGCTGCTTGGCGACCGCAATTCCGCCTTCTCCTTCCCTATCTTCTTTTAATTTATTTTGCTTTGGATATTCTCAGACTGTGTTGGTGATGTTATCAAGAATAGTTGTAGTAGTTTTTGGCTCATGACTTAATGACACCTGAGGTCAGGCATGTATTTCTTTCTGCTGGATTTGATTTCTATGTTTATCTTATGGAATTTTAGTTTAAAAAATATGATTTTTCTTAAGTATTTAATTAGGAAACGGAATGAATGGCTAATAGTTGGCTGGCCTAGTATTATGATATGCACAATCATGACCAGGTCAATTTTTAGGTCGTGACATGAACGTTGTTGGGGAACTAGTCAGCCCAAAAGATATCACAAGGAACTCATAATGACCATATCAGGTGTTGAAAGTTGTCTTAAGAATATCTAGGCCCCTGATCTTCAACTAGTGATAACTTGACTGGAGATCAATCTTGGAGAACACTCTCGCTCCCTGATGTTGGTCGAATAACACATCAATATGAGGCAAATGATACTTGTTCTTAATTGTGACTTTGTTCAACTGCATGTAATTAATGAAATTCCTCATAGTGCAATCCTTTTTCTTCACAAATAAGACAGGCTCACATCACGGTGACACACTAGGCCGAATAAACCCCTTATCAAGGAGTTCCTGAAGCTGCTCCTTCAAATCTGTCGGTGCCATACGATACAGTGGAATAGAAATGGGCTGAGTTCCCTGCACCAAACCAATAACAAAGTCAATATCCCTGTCTGGTGGCATGTCCGACAAGTCTACAAGAAACACATCCGGGAAGTCCCTCACTATTGGAACTGAATCGATACTAGGAGTCTCTACACTAACATCCCTCACAAAGGCCAAATAAGAAAGACAACCCTTCCGAACCATCTGCTAGGACTTCAAGAATGAAATCACCCTACTGGGAACATAATCTGACGAACCTCGCCACTCAATAAGTGGCACACCCGGAATAGCCAACATCACTATCTTAACATGACAGTCCAAAATAGTACGACATGGATATAACCAATCTATGCCTAATATAATATCAAAATAGACCATACTAAGTAACAAAAGGTCCACTAGAGTATCCAAACCCCTAATAGTCACCAAAAACGGCTGATATACGTGATCCACAACAATAGTATCGCCCACCGTAGTAGATATACGAACTGATTAAAAAAGACACTCACAAGGCGTATCTAAATAATGAGCAAAATATGATGACACATATGAAAAAGTGAAACTGGGGTCTAATAATACAGAGGCATATCTATGGTAGACTAAGACAATACATGTAATTACAGCATCTGAAGCAATAGCATTTGGTCTGGCTGGGAGTGTATAGAAATGGGCTTGACCACCACCTGATCAGCCTCCCCCTCTAGGGCGACCCCTAGCTTACTGACCTCCACCCCGAGCTGACTGGGTAGGTGGGGAAGTAACTGGTGCTGAAGTTGAAGGATGACTCCTCTACTGGGATGAACCTCCCATAATATGGGGACAGAATCTCTTGATATGACCTAAATCTCCACACTCGAAACAACCTATACCGACAAATAGCAGTAGGGACTGAAGGGGGACCCGAGCATTGGGATACCCACTAGAAGAACTAGCCATAGATGAACCCTAAACGGATGGTGCAGGAGTCGAACTCTGAGCTGGAAGGGTACTGAGAGATGAGTGACCCTGATGTGAACTATGAGAACCATCGCCAGATGATCCACCACGGTGACCCAAACGAGCTAGATGAGCATGTCTGAATGGACGGCCTCTACCGTGCTACAACTGACCTCCAGAAGGAACACCACCAAAACTACCAGATCCCCGAGGCCTATTATCCTCCCTTTCAACTCACTCCTGCCGGCGAACTGACTTTATCTCTATGGGAATGTCAACCACCTCCTCAAAAGAACCACCAGATACCTTTTTTGTAGTCAGAAAAATCCTAAGCTGATAAGTGAGGCCATCAACGAACCTCATGATCCTCTCCCTGTCCATGGGAACTAGACAGATAGCATGACGAGCCAACTCGGAGAACCTCATATCATACTGAATCACGGTAATTTCCTCCTGACGCAATTGCTTGAACTGCCTACGTAGCTCCTCTTTGTGAGAATGCAATTCATACTTCTCCACGAAGAAAATGGAGAATTGATGTCAGGTAAAAGGCGCTACACCAATATGTCTACGGGTCTCATAAGCCTCCCACCAAGTGAAGGCAGCTCCAACAAACTAAAAGGTAGTAAATGAGGCCCCACTGGTCTCCAGAATACCCGTTGTATGCATAATCCTCTAACACTTGTCCAACCAACCCTGGGCATCCTCTCTCTCTGCACCACTGAAAGTCGGAGGCCGAAGTCTACCAAACCTCTTCAATTGACGCTACTCATCAGGCATAACTGGTACCACAAAATCCTAAGCAGGTGTAACTGGTTGGGTGGGTAGGGCCTCCGGTGTCTGCAGTCCCTGAAGACCTGCTCGGGTGTACGAGCGGAGGGAGTCTTAGTGCCTCCCTCAGCCTAAGAAGTAGTTGCTATAGCAGAAATAACGACCTCCTGAGCAAGACTATTGCACATGGTCAAAATCTAGGCCAGCGTCTATTGAAGACCTGGAATAACAATAGGCACAGTCGGTGCCTGAGCTGGTCCCGTTGGAGCATCCCCCATTGGAACCTAATCATGAACTGGGGCAGCTGGTGGATCTGTAGGTGTTGCCCTAGCTGTTGTTCGGGATACACCCCTTCCTCTACCATGGTCTCGATCGCGACCTCCTCCTCTAGTGGCCGCAACTGGTGGTACTAGTGGTCGTCCATCCTGACCGGTAGCACGTGACCTCACCATTTGTGAGAGAATAGAGTAACAGAAGTTTAGTTACCAGAATCAACAGATTCGCACAACAAGAATTCAAGAATGTGAAGATTTTCCTAAAGGTTCTGCAGCCTCCCGAAGATAAGTACAGACGTCTTCGTACCTATCCACAGGAATGTACTAAACCTGTTCATGACCCGTAAGACCTATGTAACCTAGGATCTGATACCAACTTGTCACGACCCCAAAAAACCAACCCGATTATGATGGCATCGATCGTGAAACTAGGCCAGCCGATACATTTCCAGAGTAATTCAACATTTCATTTAAAACATAAATAACAATATTTTCAATTAAAACTCTATAAAATATGTAAATTCAAAACCAAAATAAATTCGGAAAATAAAAGCTCGACCTCGGGTGTCACAAAGTCATGAGCAATACTACAATTGTTCCAAAACATAACAAGACCAAAATAATCTAGAAATAGTTAAAGTACACTAGAAGGAAGATAATGAAGGATAAAGGCGGAACAACGATTAGCAGGCAGCTACCTCGCTATCTTTATGATAACCCGCGACTGGAGTAGTCTACAACCGCTATTATGCCCTGAGATACCGAGGAAGGCCATTCCAGCTCTATGGAGAAGATCCATCTCCAAGTATAAGTACTTCGGACAAGATCCATGTCCAGGGAAGATCCATCCCTCAATAATATCAACTACGCTCACTAGGGGTGTGTAGACTCCGGAGGGGATCCTTTCAGCCCAAGCGCTATAACAAGCCAACGAAGGCATAATCAATAATCTGCTATGTCTTGAATCCCGATCCCATAATTGTCACTCATATTCAGGATCTCGGCATCACTCAGTCATCACTCTCCAGTCTCACACATATGGGCTCACAATGCCAATAAACTAGGCCGAAATAATGTTATGATAAGACCGATATTATTCAAAACGGGATTAGTTTATTTTTCAGAGTCGCCACTTGGAGCAGTTTTGGTGTCCCGAGTCACCGATTTATTTTAAATCCCAAATCGAGGATGTTTTTCGACTTTCCTTTTGAAGTCTGCGAACCAGAAATTCTGAATAAGGAATTCTATTAACCCGAGGGAAAGTGTTAGGCATCCCCGGATTCTGTGGTTCTAGCATGGTCGCTTAAACTATTATAATTGGCCTCTTATCTGATTTTAATACATGTTTTAGTCTATGTGCATTTTTAATTTTATAGCCGCTTTTATTCATTTTAAGAAGATTTAACGTCGTCTAAAATATGTCTTTGTATCGCGTCACATGAAATGCACCCACAATCCGAAACATATTTTATTCAATGTTATTAAAATTTGGATTTGAGTCACATGAAATGCACACCCAAGTTTAGGAAGGTAATATTATTTAAATAACGCGCCTAAAGCAACTATGTATTTTTAACTTTGCGAGGGCCATGGAAAATTTGCTAAATGGCACGCCTCAAACTCTAAGGATTTATAACTTAACTAAAGCAGACTACGATGTTCCTGAATTAATTATTTTCCTAAATTTGAGATAAACGACATGATCATATGAACTAACAATTTGCTAGCTAAACCAACTAGATGAAACAAATTGCGAAGAAAATTTACTTCATTCGCACAACTTTTATAAAGAACAGAGGCATGTAGTCATCTGTTGAGCAGTATTTCTTAGTTACATACAGTTATCATTTTCACTTGTTTTACGATGCAATAACACAGATATTAGAGAAAACGACTTCAACATAAATGTGTAAAGTATGAAAGCATAACAAGTGCATTGATTTCAAATAACACTATTAAATAACAAATAATGGAAAAATTAATCCAAGAACACGGTAACAAACTCATCAAGAACACAAATTAATTCAAGCAAAAACACCAAGGTAGAACACCAAAATTCTTGAATTAATTAAATAAAGGAGGTAGAAATGGACCTCAACGGATCTTTAACAAAATAGAAATTCAGATTGAATCTCGGACCGCGATCGGAACCTCGAAACGATACCTTTCCTGACCAACAAGTTCAAGATGTTACTCTGAATTTTGATAGCCTTAAGCGTCAAAATCAGAAGAAAACCAAACAACGGACAAGTATGAATGGAAGCTTTGCCGAAAAATCGACCAAAGCTAACTCTGACTGTTCTCTCAAACCCAGAAACAATGTGCACTTGTGTCGCTCTATTTTATGTGTTTCGACGGTGTTTCACGGTGGTGTAATGGTGGAGACAGGGTCATTTTGGTTCAGCAGCCAACCATGGAAATGGCTGCTTTCTTGTGTGTATGTGTGTTCATCAGCGAGCCCGTCGCTGGCTTGGCTAGAAAGCGAAATCCGGCGAGTCTGGTGGTAATCACTGGAAGCAGCTGGGTGTTCTGAAGAAGATGAATTTCAGGCTGGGGGTGGGGTCTCGTTTTCAAGAACGGCGCTGCTCTTTTGGTTTCTTAGGTCCTTGGTGCTGAAGAAAATTAAAAATGAAGGGGGTGCTTGGGAAGATGAAATTCAGGGGGCGGGGGTCATTTTTCTCTGAAAATCAGCGCTCCTTCTGTGTGAATTCCGGCGCAGCTCACGAGCTTTTTCAGCGTTATTTTTTGTGTATTTTTTGTCTCCCACCTTTAGCTCATTTTAGGCATTACCTATAATATAGGTCTAGGTTTTATGTGTATTTTTTGTGTATTTGTCAATTAGTCCCTAGGTCTTTTTGTGTTAAGTTCTTAGGGTCTTTTTATTTATTTTTTGTCCCAAAGAAAAGTCTAGAAGGGTCCTTAGATTACACAATGCCTTTTAAAATAAGATTGAAATATTACATAATATCAAAGCTAATCCTAATTAATTAAACTAAGTATGAAACTATTTTTTGTATTTTTGAAATTATATAAAGATAAAAATAAGGTACTATTTTTGTATTTTTTTAAATTTAGGAAAAATACATAAACTAAATATTTTTTTGTAATTTTCATTTTTATTTTAATAAAATAAAGTAAAAAAGTCAAAATTAGTTGAAATAGCTATATTAGGCCTAAATTAAATATTTACGTGCTAAACTATAATAAATATTGGGGAGGGTCAAAAATCACATGTCTACAATAATAACCGAGACTCAGACATGATATGATAAGAATGAATAAGATTGAGAACTAAGTATCAATGAAACTAATGATATGATAGCAAGAAACGACCACTCGGGTCTCAACAGTATCGGCGTGAAACCCTAACATGGTAATTAGCATGATTTACAACTCATTAACGTAATCACATATTCACAATACAGATATCAATAAGAATGATCCAGGGAAGTCACTAAGCAGTTCCATGGAATGATCCAGGCCATAATTTTCACGGTGCACGCCCACACGCTCGTCACTTGGTATTTGCATCACTTATATATTTAAACATAGAACACATTGTTTTGGGTTTCAAACCCTCAAAATCAAGTTTAGAAGTGTTACTTACCTCAAAGCAAGCCAAAACTCTAACCCTGATGCCCTTGCCTCTCGATTCAGATTCCAAATGCTCTGAATCTAACCAAAATCAATATATTATCATCAATATATGATAAAGGAGTGAAACCCTTATGAAAATTATCAAATTAAACCAAAATCCCGAATTTGGCTCAAACCCGGTCCCCGGTCCGCGGTCCCCGGTCCCACGTCTCAGAATCCTATAAAAATCACAATACTAGAAAGGCCATATACTTACGAGTCTACCCATATCAAATTCACAAAAATCCGACCTCGAATGGTCATTCAAATCCCTAAAATTAACTCTCCAATTCTCCTCCACTTTTTCCTCAATTTTCACCCCAAATTCTCAATTTAGATATTAGAAATCAAGACACAATCATGGAATTTAACCAAAAACAAGTGAAGAACACTTACCCCAATCACTCCTCTAAAAATTCCCTCTATAATCGCCTCATCCCTAGCTCTCTATTGAATTTTGAAATTATGAACTCAAACCCTCATTTTTTGAACTTAAACATTCTGCCCAGATGTTTCCTCTTCGCGAACGTGGTAGTGCCCTAGCATTAGTGAAGCCCAAAATGCCCCAGACAAAAAGTCTCCCTTCATGAATGAGAGGACCAGTCGCGAATGCGAGGACCATTCTGCTTGACCCTACGCTAACGCGGAACACTCCTCACGAATGCGTAGGCTTATTTTCCTAAAGCTTCAAATGACCGTTGACTCTACGCGAACGCGATACCCAGTTCGCGAATGCGTAGCCCTAACCTTCGTGAACGCGGGAACTACATCACAAACGTGAAGAACAACCCATCCGCCCCTCTCAACATCCCTTTGCGAATGCGAAATTCCTCTTGCGAACGTGATGAAGAAATTTTTCTGCAACAAAATACCAGAAATTCTGCCAACTTCCAAATCCAAGAATCGGTCAATTTACCACTCGAAACTCACCTATGGCCCTCGGAACCTCAATCAAACATGCCAAAATATCCCATAACATCATTAAGACTTAGTCGAGCCTTCAAATCACCCAAAACAATACCAAAACACTAACACAATCTCGGATTCAACCCTAAGAACTTATAAACTTTCAAATTCCACAAACAATGCCGAAGCTTATCAAATCACCTCCAAATGACCTAAGATTTTGCAAAAACGTCACAAATGACAATACGGACCGACCTCAATTTTTAGAATTCTATTTCTACCTCGATATCAATATTTCCACTGCCGACCGGAAAACTCCAAATTTTCAATTTCGCTAATTCAAGCCTAATTCTTTCACGAACCTCCAAATTATATTCTGAACACGCTCCTAAGTTCAAAATTACCTAACGGAGCTATCTGAACCACCAAAAATAAAATCCTAGATCTTGTACATATAAGTCAACACCCGGTTGACTTTTTCAACTTAAGCTTCTAAATTAGAGACTAAGTTTCTCATTCCACCCCAACACTACTCCGAACCCAAACCAACCAACATGATATAATGAAATATAGCTGAACAACACATAAAGAAGCATAAATGGAGAAAACGGAGTTGTAACTCATGGAATGAGCGGCCGGGTCGTTACAACTATGATTCTTGATGCAAATTCCCTCTTTCAACCACAAATCCAAGACACCCAATTTCGAAACCCTAAATATCAAAAGAGAAATCACTTGATTTTCTCTCATAAGTCAAAGTCGGAGCCTAAAGTTACCTCTTGCCTTCTAAAATTCGTGAACCCTATTGCAAATTCTCTTTTTCAATCACAAATTCAAACATCCAAATTCTAAAACCCTGGACTCAAGAATGCAACAACAAATACCCGTTTTTCCTTCGTGTTCCGTCAAATTGAAGCATGCATGGACTCATCTGAGAGTTTATTATGATGATTCGAAGTCCAGAGGTCAAACTCAGTGACCTTTGGATATTAGGGCTTTAACCACTTATCCAATGAGTTTAACAATCAACCCCTATTCTCAAGTAAAATCAACCTTGTTTTTCTGTCTGATTCTTTCTGATATTCACTTGATTTTCTATCATCGTCTCTCGTGTGTCATCTTCCACTATCATTTTGAATCTTATTGAACCTTGAAGGCATTGAATGCCAATATAAAAAGAGGCTTCAATGCTCTCACCTAACATACCAGAACGCCCTAACACTGAACACATATAGTCACAAACACTAAGCAAAAAACACTAAGAAAATTAGGGTTTCTGATATTAGGTCTCTTATGGCTTTCCTCTCTTTGTCGAGTTCTTTGCTGGTTCAAGCTTGAAGGTTTATGGGATCTTTGAGAAACAAAAGGAATTTTTTTGGTTTGTTGCCCTTCTGTAATTTTGTGAGTTTTGGAAGCTAAGTTTACTACCTGATAGTTATTGCTAAAAATGAAACTTGAACTTGTTCGAAACTAATATCTCCTTGCCTCTTAACCATGAGCCTAGATATGAAGTGTCTCTGCTTGTGTTTGTCCAACTATTTTATTTAGTTATCAACATGGTCTTTTACCTTGTTTTAGCCATCATTATTATTGAATCAGTCATGCTCATCCAAACTTCATGCATTTCCCTTCAATGATGATTCTGCTGATATTTCATCTTGTCGCCCAACACCTTATTTGCCTTATGGTTGATTTCATTATTTGGTAACCTTAGCTGATATACTCCTGAAGATTCAATATGCCCACATAACCTAACTAAGTTGAAATAATTTAAGTGTTTAGATCATTTTATTGTCTATATCTGCATCCACTAACTCTAAGGGTAATTTATGGGCTATCACTATAACTCTCTCATGATCATGTCCAACTGTTGTTTGCATAGAAAACTATCTTATTTGCACCAAACTGTCTTAATGTAAGTCATGATTTTATTTGGATAAATCCAACTATTAATTGCTGGACGTTTGAATTTGTTTGTTCCATAATTAGTTGAGATCTTTATCGACATGTGTAATTCCAAAACTGGTACAATACACCATGTCATTAGTTTCTTTGAGCCGTTGTTGAGTTTCTGTGAAGTTTGCCTACATCTATCATTGATGTAGGCTCCATAAAAATAGGAGTTGGACATGTTGCTATATTCAGTCAATAGTTTTAGGAACTGAAGCATGGTCACTTTATACTTATATGTTAAACTAGATATATGTTTGAATTAAACTTGTTTGATACAAATGTTTCCACGTCCTTTCTTCATTTGCATGATCAATTTGGTTCTATAATCTATAAAGTTCCTTTACCTGTATGAGATCACTATCTCATTCTCTTTGCCTAAGCACATTTGACTGAATGTTACTAGCATCCATACTTATCTCTGTAGCACCATGCTCTGTCTTGATCCATGCTCAGTCCTTCTTCAACTGAATCTGACTCTTTAATTTTGTGAAGTCCATTTGTTGATATTTTTTGAATATGATAACTTGCTAACAATGTTAGAAGCATGGTCCTGTTGAGATCTTAAGGATCCCATATTTAAATTTGTGAGCTTGTAACCATGATGAAGGTTCAGTCCCATAATCTTGATAACCTCTTTGTAACAATTGTTGACTATGAATGTTGGTTTAAATTTGGTTTGATGTCTTTAAGGTACCAAGTATTATCAATACTTGCTTGATTATGTTATGTCTTAGTGGTCCATTCTTGTAATGGCATAATAATGAAACCTCTTTGTATCAATGTGAATCCTAAACTCAGCCTCTCCCTCTTTAGGTTTCCTTGATATGTGTTAAAAGTAATCAGTATTCTCTCGTGTTATTTTCATTAAGAGGAAAGTATATCATTTGTGTTAAGTAATACTTTAATACTTAGTTTGTATTGGAAGGGCCTCATTGGTACTTAAACCCGTAAGAAAAATATGTCTTTAGTGATTAAGGGTATTTGAGAGTGGAGTTCGACTCTAGGTTGTGTTGCCCTCCCCGACACAAGCATTGCCCTAGGCCTTGAGTCCCTTGGGAACTTTGAAATGTCGGAGGATCCAAAGGGAGAATCGACCTCGAGTGGGGTTCCCTCCTTAGCTATTAATTCATTGACACATTCAGTTTTTAAGGGTTTAGTGTTTAATGAAAACGAATTGTTTCCAATGTGAATTATTTGTTAAGTAAATCCACCACATTAATATACAATTTTCTCTACCATATTAACCTTACTCTTGCTTTAATTTATTTATGTATTTGTCATGTAATTATGGTCTGTAGTTGGAATATGTTAAATATATTGGTATATATATCGTAGGACCTTCTTAGTTTTTACATGTACATCTATTTGGGTCTCTGAGTTCTTGATGAACTCAATCTCAATTCCAGTTTATTGTATCTCGTCTAGAAATTCGAAGTCAGCTTGTATCCGTGTCTCTTCGCTACTGGGCTTACCTTTTTAAATCCTAATCATACAACCAAGCCTCTTCCCTTAACTCATTTACCATTAATACTATCTCGTTAATTTAGTTTTACTAATTTACTAGTTTAATTTTAATTGTATTTATTATGTCTTTATTGTTGTTCATCTCTCATGTATACAATACTTATATATCAGAACACAGGTTTTTCTTTCATGATTTAGTACCATGTAAATTTAGGCAAGCCTTGAACAATATATGATTTAAAAGGGATAGTTAGCTAGTAGTAGATCTTTAGTTCGCTAGTTATAATCTGCTCGCAAATTATTATGCATTTTTCACTCACCCTTCTCTTCCTTAAAAGTTTATTATAATCCAGAACTTAGTGAAACAGAAACTCTATTTCAAATAAAAAATCAGATTTCAGCTCTATTTCGAAAGAAAAGTCAGAACTTTAAAGCATTTTCGGTAAATAACTTCCTTCTTTGAAAATCCTCCGAATCTAAGGTAATTTAGATACACTTTCTTACAAAATACTCTTTTAGCATTGAATAAAATAACCACCTCCAAATCAAAGTATTTTCATAATTCAATCATATTTTATAAAATATAGACCAATTACGTACCAATTTCAAGACTCTTTTAACATCTCTTATGAATCTCTTCATAAACTCATATCCCTTTAGGACTTCATATTTTTCCTGAAAATATCATGCTTAGGTATAAAATAAGCAATCTTTCTTATTACTAATCAAAGCCTTTTATAAATAATCAATCTCAAACTTACTCTAAATCCTACGGAGCTACCTTAGGTAGATTCTAAGGGATGCCTAACACCTTCCTCTTAGAAGAACAAGAGCCCTTACCCATAATCTCACTGGTTAGCGGACCAATAAGAGCATGACTTATTAATTAAATAGGCACCCTAGTATACTTTCAAATATTAGGTGGCGACTCTCTTTCATCAATAACAAACAAACCACAGGTTGAATCCTGTCTTGACTAGTGCAAAATAGGGTGCAACAACATGAACACCTAACATGAAATATTTCAGCAAGTGGTGGGGATAATTGTAGTTTTAATAGTGAGATAATAGCATTAGTATTAGAAGCATTATCAAAAGTCAGATACAAAATGTTTTCTTTAGAATTGTAAAATACAGCAACTTCATGAATAGTATTACTTATAACTATAATAGTAATAACTTTAATCTTCATCATATTTAAAAGCAATAATTCATCTTTGCATATAAAAATTAAAAGCAATAATCATCTATCCAATGGCATGTAACATTCAAATAATCATTTTTATTAAGATTACGACCAATATCAGAAGTAAGAGAAACTCTGCCAGAAAGATTAGCGAACAAATAATGGATATATATCTGATATTGTCCAAAATGCTTAAAGATATCAATTCTACAGGCACATGTAGGAGTACATTTAAATAAGGATTATAAATTCTTTGAATATAAGTAATAAGATATGTTGAAGAAGCAAAGCTAAAAGGTAAACAACCTAAAACAATCATTTTAGCTAAAAATTTTCCTGGTCTTTTAATATATCGTATTTACCAAATAAACTGTCAGTACACGGGTTAAATTTTTGTTGGACATAGAGAGCTCTGCCAAAGGGGTAGGTCCTGAAAAAATTGCAGATACATGGGCTAGAGGATGCATTGGCACTTCGATTATTAATGATTATAAGGACTGCGAAGAAAACAACAATTTTGTAAAATGACTCATCTTTGTTTAAATATTCAATAACAACGATCCAGTAAAATTTTACATGTGGGGTTTGAGGAGGGTAGTGTGTATGCAAACCTTATCTTTACCCCTAGGGAGTAGAGAGATTGTTTCCGATAGACTCCCGGCTCAAGAATACGAAAAGAGACAATATATCAATACCATCAATAAAATTAATTGATAATAACAACATCATAAGAACTAATAAATATATGGAGAAAAAATAATAACCAGCAAATAAAGTGTCACGACCCAAAATTCACTAAGGGTCGCAATGGCGCCGGACACTGCTGTCAGGCAAACTAACCTAAATTACTTTATGAAGTTCTCATTTTTAACAATCTTGAAAACTAAGATTTTCCTTCAATTTTTCATAAATGAAAACATCACAACTTCAATTCAAATTAAATAATAAGCAATTAGTACCACATATTTCAAAACCATCCCAGAACCCGGTGTCACAAGTGCATGAGCATCTACTGATAAGGAAATAAAAATACATCACCCGTCCGGAATATAGTGGATAGGGAGTAAATACAACATATTGCAGAAGGGACTATACTAGCTGTGGGCCACCTCGAATAATGCAACTCACCTAGTTCCAGAATCATCCGTGCTGCTACGCCTACTAGGCCGCTAGAGTTATATATACTTGTGCAACAAAAATGCACAGAAGTGTAGTATGAGTACGAAAACAACATGTACTCAACAAGTATCCCGTCTAATCTCGAAAAAGTAGAGACGACAGGTCGACTTTAACACTTGCTAGTGGTCGAATGATAATATAATAACATGTGCGCAAATCATGGATTTATATAGCAATTCTAACTCCCAGGCCGGAAAATAGGTAAACACCTTTATCAATTAATAAAGATTCTCAAGATTTACTTTTCAATATCTTTATCAATTTTTATCAAGCCATGAAAAGGCAATATCAACATTTAATATTTCAGGCAAGCAATGTAAGCATGCGTATATCATGTCGAGGTCGACGGCCCGCTCCAATAGAAATGTAAATTATGCACTTGCCGAGGGTAGACGGCGCGCCTATAGATGCATCTATTGCTCCGCTCGCGAACTACCTGCGACGCGGTCAACATAAAATAAACAAACACCCTGCTCACGAATCATGCATGCGACGCAGGTACACATAGGGACACATGCTCAAACAATCAATTAAGAATTTTCGAGGAACATTTATCCAAATAAAAATTAATTCTCTTTTAATCATTTAAGAAAATAATGTTTAATCCCTTTAGAAATTCATTTACTAATCCGAGGTGATTTAAACAATTCAAACCGTCAATAAGTTTACAATTAATCTAAGTATAGCATGCTCTTGGGTCCTAGACTACCCGGACAATAGCATAATAGTAGCTACGCACGGACTCTCGTCACCTCATGCATACGTAGCCCCCACAATTAGGAGCACATAACCAATTAACTCACCTATGGGGACAATTCTCTCTTACAAGGTTAGAAAGGAGACTCACCTCGCTCCGAAGATCCATAACTGTCATTACACGCCCTTCCAAAGACTCGAATCGATGTACAACGCTCCAAAACTAGCCAACAATTATGTAAATCCATTAATATATGCTAAGGTACTCATTATAATCAAATTATAACAATTCCTAACCCCGATCGAAAAGTTGACAAAAATGCCCTCGGGCCCACGTGCCCGGAACCCGAAATGTTTTGAAGATAAATATTACCCATGAAATCACGAACTCAAATATATAATTTTCTCTTAATTTAATCCCCAAAATCGTGGTCAAATTCCAAGAATATAAATTCTAGGTCTTTCTACCAAAGCCCCCAAATTTCTATCAATTTACATGTTAAAATCCATACATAATCGATGTATTTAACTCAAAATAGGTGGGGATGACTTACCTTGACATTGATGTTGAAAATCCCACTTGAAGCTCTCCCAAAAATCACCCAAGCCCAGAAAATATGAGAGAATATGGCCAAATCCCGATTTTTAAAACAATCATTTTGCCTCCAGCACTTTTCGCACCTGCGGTCCTATGACCGCTTCTGCGGTTCCGCAGGTGCGGTCCAAATACCGTTTCTGTGGTTCCCCACCAGGCCTCACTTTTTCGCTTCTGCTCATTCTCCAACGCAGGTGCAGTCCCGCATCTGCGGTCCCAGTCTAGCAGCCCTATTCCACTTCTGCGACCTCTCTACCGCAGGTGTGGTCCCGCATCTGCGGAAAAATGACTGCATCTGCGGTCCCTTCACTGGCAGTCAAAAAACACATCTACGATTCAATTCCTCGCTTCTGCGGTGAACCCTCCGCAGAAGCGGTTATACCAGCAACCAGACCCCTTCAGCTATCCAAAATTCCAAATTTTGATCTGTTAACAATCCGGAATCCACCCGAGGCCCCTGGGACCTCAACCAAACCTACCAGCCAATCCCAAAATACGTTACGGACTTGCTCGAGGCCTCAAATCACATTAAATAACACTGAACTCATGAATCGAGCTCCAATCCAAACTTAATGAACTTTAGAATTTCAAACCTTTATTTTCGATGTTTAAACCTATCAAATCACGTCCGATTGACCTCAAATTTTGCACACAAGTCATATTCGATATTACGGACCTACTCCAACTTTCAGAATCGAATTCCGACCCCGATATCAAAAAGTCCACTTCTGGTCAAACTTCTCAAAAACCTTCAAATTTCTATCTTTAGCCAAATGGCTCCAAAATGACCTACGGACATCCGAATTCACTTCTGATAATTCTCCCAACTCCAGAATTACCATACGGAGCTAGTCACAGACTAGGAATCCCAAACGGACATCGATAACACTAAAATTCACTTCAAGCCAAATTTATGAAATTTCTTCCAAAATGCTAACTCCCACAATAGGCGCTAAAATGCTCCCGGGTCATTCAAAATCCGATCCGGGCATACGCCCAAGTCCGAAATCAGCATACGAACCTGCTGGAACCTTCAGATCCTGATTCTGAGGTTGTTTACTCAAAATTCCAATCCTAGTTAATTCTTTCAACTTTAAGCTTCAGAAATGAGAATTCTCTTCCCAAATCAACCCTGAACTTCCAGAAATTCAATTTCGACCACGCGTAAAGTCATAACATCTGAAATGAAGCTGCTCATGGCCTTAGACTGCTGAACGACAAACGACCGATCGGGTCATTACATTCTCTCCCACTTAAACATACGTTCGTCCTCGAACGTGCTGAGAACTGCACCAAAGTAGTCTGAAATCATTTCTTTACACTTCATGCACCTTCCCGTGCTACAAAAACTCAGTTGAGCACATTAGCTCGATAAATTCTGAAGGTATTTCCTTTTATTCAAGCCGATAAGCCTTAGAGCCAAATTCTAACATCCAGAATTCTATGCCCGACCTGTTTCCAACATAAGATCACCATATCAATCACTACACGCTCTACCCAAACATGACTGCATAACTTTGCTGAATTCACACCTAGCATCACTTTACTCACCGGACCACAATAACATTTTTTGATCAACTTAGTCAAAATTCCACGAATCTGATGCTCCTATTGCACCCCATGACATACACATGTCTTACTCTAATGCTGCCACAACGGAAGAGATGTGAAAAAATTCATAATCAACTGCCGAGTCAACTAATCATTGAGTCTACACTTCTGACAAGAAACATTACCTCATTCTGAACCAAATAATGATCTTTGCTCCTTAATATGCTCCATATTGTCAGATTTCACTTATCCTAAATCCAATGACCTCATCTCACCCAGTACGAACTATACAGGTAATAAGCCACCTCGAACATAATCAGAAGTCTCATATGATGCTACAATATGCCAATAGGTTACCATATCGAACGCTATATAAAGGAAAGCAAACTTTGAGAGAGAAATTCAACTACACCGCTCACGAATCATCCATGCGACGCGGTCAACTTAATCAAACAAACACCATGCTCGTGAATCATACATGCGACGCGGGCACACAACTAATTTGAGCTTTCTTCAGAAAATAAGAAACCGAAAACAATAAAGAGATATGGGGAACTGTACTGAACATCACTCTGTTGCCGCGCGCAAACCCGATCCGAGCAATCATAACCATGGCGGCGTGCCACCCGATCCATCCATAAACTCGCATAAGGAGATACGTACCGAGCTAGATTGCTCATTTCAATAATATACCGAATATCGGTCACAAGCACACTAAGTGCATAATCCCATCCCTAGAGAGATATATAGCGGAAGAAGCTAAAAAACACAAGCACAACTGAAGTGCGATATACGATCTAAAGTCTCAAAAGCCATCCTGCTCATATAACATCATCTCTATACGGAGCCTCAACACAGAAGGAATTCACCAAGCCGTCTCACAACTCGCACGGCGCAATACATCATTTACATGAAATAGCTGACAACGAAATAACACCCTGACTCCCTTCCATAAGGAGTGTATTGCTGAGATGAACACATCTGGCCTGATATATAGCCCCTGTTCTCATTTAAATCAATCCTCTGATCTCAAGCCAATTTCTGATTGCACCACTAGGCTAATAACCTTACAAAGGTCCATAATAACTCCCCTTTTTCTCATAACACATAAGAACAACCCCCATAACCGGAGTGAACCTCCACAATCCATAACTAAATCAACAAAGTGCCCTCCAGGCATAAATTCTCAAATTAATGATATTACCACAATCCTTATAATTGGTTTAAATCTTTAATCAATCAAGTGACTACATGTCACACTTATACAATCTTCCTGTGGGACACGCTCCCACAACCTTCCGAAATGAATGACGGATCTGCACATCCAAACCACCGGCCGCACTAATGCAGAAAAGCGATCAAGAATCATTAACCAGGATGCAAAGCCTTTTTCAAAAAACACCTATCTCAGGTGACACTGACGGAAATACCGACTTACTTTGAACATCGAAACTCCTTTCATGTCCATCCGAGCTCGTGACATCCTTGTCAGCTCCGAACTGCAACCTTTACCCTTACTTCAAATTCCATATCACTTACTGCCCAATATGCCAATATGCGGTAGGACATGACTCTTCATCATAATTCCAGAACTACTAATAGATTAATACTTCATCACATCAAAGCTTTTCACTGAACTCACTTCAGGAGAACCATAGCAACACACAGGTGAATACTCATACCCGTAGAACATCCAAATCCTTAAGTAGTGGTCTAATACACTACAACCCTTTCGGGATTCGCCCATACATAACGGGCCATAACAATAGAATACTCCTGAATAACATCAATTACGGTAGCCGATAGGCCTTGCACATACTGCCACAATTCACACTCATAACTTGATCACGCTGAGGGAACTGATCTCCACCACCAATATGCCAACTCAATTATGGCTAACCAATCTATCTTCTTTCGATTTACCCTGATCGCCTTAGAAGCAATAACAACTCCATTCAACACATATCACGTTTCATTCGCACTTATTCCGAATGACCTTAAATCACGAGGCCATGATGTCTCAAATCCCACGAATCATTTCGTATTTCCCAAATGCTACACTGCAAGTCAAGACATCATAGAACATCCTGGCCTCTTCTCATAAGCTGCTACCAAGCCTGAATCCTAGCCTTACCTATAGGCTCAAAATCATTAGGCACAATATCTTAACTCTTCGAATCCACTAGGACCATCGCAGAGAGCCACCAACTCTAACTTGGCCCGAATATAATCAACTACGTGATTCTTCTAGCACAAGCATGCCCTCTCGACGGAGCACTCGACAGAATCACTTCCCTTGGAACCCGCATCTATACAAAGCACAAAACCTGAATCCTTTTCCAAGCCTGAACATAGGCCAATAAGGCCAACGATAGCACATCTTTAATAATTCCTTTGATCAAATTACCACTTATAGTATTTTCCCGTAGCTGAAATAGCCCATCATTATGCTAATAACCAGAAACCTCGCAAGGTGTTGGCCATACAACCCAAACATAGACGGTGGGACTCTCCCACTTAGCTCGAAGCCACTATAACACAACTCTGGAGTTCACCAGAATTCTCAATCTCTTATTGACATAACCTTGTGCAATCAACCGCCAAAATTCTCGATATCTTACTATAGAAACCCCCTTTTTATACTCTGAATCATCAGCAACATTCGCACGACCGATCCCTTCGCTGCATAACCAATGGAATACTTTGCAGAAGCCTCGCCAATCACGTGGCTGCTAACCTGCTCACAGGAATAACCCAACTATAGAAATCACTCCCCGACATCTTCCAACGCTATTGCACGGGGTACAATCACTACGGCATCAATAACCTATGCTGAGTCCGAGCTCACTCTCCAGTTGCACAAGTCCATTCACCCCTCGTGGACATCAATTAAATTCACGGCAACATCCTTCCAATTTAAAGTTATGTTGTATCCTTCTTTTTTTTCGACGGCTCATTCCCATTATATCAAATCTCCCGCCGCATAATGGCTCATACTTCAAATTAAATCCGTATACCGCAATCACCAATCACTAATATTATCAAATCACTCCAAACTCTCCTTAAGGTACGTGGTCATCCCACTGCAAGCCCATATGCAATTCTGCCACTCTCCTACTTTGGCGGAACTCATTCCCTTAATCGACTACACGACCCTTGGCCTCTTATACTCAGCCTTCTAGAAATTTTAGCCACAGCCTGACACCTCCCACATGTTTTTGCTCATCCTTTTCTGCTCAGCTACTGCCTTAAATAAGATCTATCTTCGTGGCATTTGAACCCACAATTGCTGCTAACTTTACACCTTTCGGGGGATAATCTTTCTTATACCACCAACATTAGAAACACTAATTCAACCCTGAACTACCGCACCCTACGATATCTGACAATCACATTTCTGATACTATTTCATAATAGCTTGCTCCAAAGGCAAATTGTAGAAGATCGCAACACCGGCAAACTTAGTGCATTCAATTAGAACAACGACATCTCCTCATAGAAGAAAGCTCTACCACTCTCGCATGTACCAAGTCTCATTACTTTACCAACCCATATCTGACCATCCTTAGTCTGATTGTCTTTCTCCTGTCGGTAATAAAATACTGAATCTCTTGATATGTACTGAGTAAGCCTCCCTTCAAGTCATTCAGTGCCCTGACACGTGGGGAAACATCCTACTATCATATCACTACTGCGGAACAATCGTTCATAAGCATCATGGCAACTTATGCCTAGCCTCAGAGCCTTCAGAAGTACCGCCATTGGGCTGAAACAATAAAATATCCTTTTACAAAGTGACGATAATAATCCGATTATCTATACCGAGAGAAATATCCTGTATCACATCTGTAGTACCATTACGGTTCTTCAATTTTCGATTTATAACAAGTGGTTCGCGTCGCATAAGATTGAGTAGGAATGAATTAAAGGCATACTCCTCCAAGGATCAAATCGCATGATAAGGAATCAAGAAGGGAAGTACTCCTAACAGTCCTGTAGCCTCCCGAGGATAAGTACAAACGTCTCCGTACTGATCCGCGAGACTCTACTAGACTTGCTTATGACTCGTGAGACCCTAGGAACCTAGTGCTATGATACCATATTGTCACGACCCAAAATCCACTAAGGGTCGAAATGGCTATGGACACTGCTGTCACGCAAGCCAACCCAAATTACTTTATGAAGTTCTCATTTTTAGCAATCTTGAAAACTAAGATTTTTCTTCAATTTTTCATAAATAAAAAGATCACTACTTCAATTCAAATTAAATAATAAGCAATTAGTACCAAATATTTCAAAACCATCCCAGAACTCGGTATCACAAGTGCATGAGCATCTACTGATAAGGAAATAAAAATACATCACCCATCCAGAATACAGTGGACATGGAGTAAATACAACATACTGGAAGGGACTATACTAGCTGAGGGCCGCCTCGAATAATACAACTCACCTAGTCCCTGAATCATCCGTGTTGCTACGCCCACTAGGCCGCTAGAGTTACATATACTTGTGCATCAAAAATGCACAGAAGTGTAATATGAGTACAAAAACAATGTGTACTCAGCAAGTATCCCATCTAATCTCGAAGAAGTAGAGACGAGAGGTCGACTTTAACACTTGCTAGTGGTAGAATGATAATATAATCACATGGGCGGAAATCATAGATTTATATAGCAGTTCTAACTCCCAAACCGGAAAATAGGTAAACACCTTTATCAATTAATAAGGATTTTCAAGATGCACTTTTCAATATCTTTATCAATTTATATCAGTCATGAAAAGGCAATATCAACATTTAATATTTCAGGCAAGCAATGTAAGCATGTGCATATCATGCCGAGGTCGACGGCCCGCTCCAACAGAAATGTAAATTGTGCACTTGCCGAGGGTCTACGACGCGCCTATAGATGCATGTATTACCCCGCTCGTGAACTAACTTGCGACGCGGTCAGCATAAAATAAACAAACACCCTGCTCACGAATTATGCATGCGACGCAGGTACACATAGGGATACATGCTCAAATAATCAATTAAGAATTTTCGAGGAACATTTATCCAAATAAAAACTAATTCTCTTTTAACAATTTAAGAAAATTACGTTTAATCCCTTTAGAAATTCATTTACTAATCCGCGATGATTTAAACAATTCAAGTCATTAATAAGTTTACAATTAATCCAAGTATAGCATGCTCTTGGGTCCTAGACTACCCGGACAATATCATAATAGTAGCTACACACGGACTCTTATCACCTCGTGCGTACGTAGCCCCCACAATTAGGAGCACATAACCAATTAACTCACCTTGGGGACAATTCCCTCTTACAAGGTTAGAAAGGAGACTCACCTTGCTCTGAAGATCCATAACCGGCATTACACGCCCTTCCGAAGAATCGAATCGATACACAATGCTCCAAAACTAGCCAACAATTATGTAAATCCATTAATATATGCTAAGATACTCATTATAATCCAATTATAACAATTCCTAACCCCGATCGAAAAGTTGACAAAAATGCCCTCGAACCCACGTGCCCGGAATCCATAATTTTTTGAAGATAAAGATTACCCATGAACTCAAATATATGATTTGCTCTTAATTTCATCCCCAAAATCGTGGTCAAATTCCAAGAATATAAATTCTAGGTCTTTCTACCAAAACCCCCAAATTTCTACCAATTTAAATGCTAAAATCCATACATAATCGATGTATTTAACTCAAAATAGGTGGGGATGACTTACCTTGATGTTGATGATGCAAATCCCACTTGAAGCTCTCCCAAAAATCGCCCAAGCCCAGAAAATATGAGAGAATATGGCCAAATCCCGATTTTTAAAATAACCATTCTGCCTCCGGCACTTTTTGCACCTGCGGTCCTACGACCGCTTCTGCGATTCCGCAGGTGCGGTCGAAATACCGCTTCTGCGGTTCCCCACCAGGCCTCCCTTTTTCGCTTTTGCGCATTCTCCCCCGCAAGTACGGTCCCGCATCTATGGAAAAGTTACCGCATCTGCAGTCCCAGCCTAGCCACCCCATTCCGCTTCTGCGACCTCTCTATCGCATCTGCGGAAAAATGACCGCATCTGCGGTCCTTTCACCGGCAGCCCAAAACCGCATCTGCAGTTCAATTCCTCACTTTTGCGGGGCCGCTTCTGCGGTGAATCATCCGCATAAGCAGTTATACCAGCAACCAGACCCCTTCAGCTATCCAAAATTCCAAATTTCGATCTGTTAACCATCCGGAATCCACCCGAGGCCCCCGGGACCTTAACCAAACCTACCAACCAATCCCAAAATACGTTACGAACTTGCTCGAGGCCTCAAATCACATCAAACAATACTAAAATCATGAATCGACCTCCAATCCAAACTTAATGAACTTTACAATTTCAAACATCTATTTTTGATGTTTAAACATATCAAATCACGTCCGATTGACCTCAAATTTTGCACACAAGTCATATTAGACATTACATACTTACTCCAACTTTCAGAATCTGATTCCGACCCCGATATCAAAAAGTCCACTTCCGGTCAAACTTCTCAAAAAACCTTCAAATTTCTATCTTTAGCCAAATGGTTCCAAAATGACCTACGGACCTCCGAATTCACTTTCGATCGCGCTCCCAACTCCAGAATTACCATACGCAGCTATTCTGAGACTCGAAATCCCAAAAAGACATCGATAACACTGAAATGCACTTCAATCCAAACTTATGAAATTTCTTCCAAAATGCTAACTTCCACAATAGGCGCTAAAACGCTCCCGGGTCATCCAAAGCGTGATACGGGCTTACGCCCAAGTCCAAAATCATCATACGAACCTGCCAGAACCTTCAGATCCTGATTCCGAGGTCGTTTACTCAAAATTCCAATCCTAGTTAATTCTTTCAACTTTAAACTTCTGAAATGAGAATTCTCTTTCCAAATCAACCCTGAACTTTCCAAAATTCAATTTCGACCACGCGTACAAGTCATAACACCTGAAATAAAGCTGCTCATGGCCTCAGACTGCTGAATGACGTGCTAGGGCTCAAAACCACCGGTCGAGTCGTTACATAAAGTTTGTGTCACGATCCAAAATCCAACCAGTCGTGATGGCGCCTAATCCAACCCGCTAGGTAAGACAACAAATAATTATCCAATTCCAATAAAAATAAATAAAACAATTAAATAAAGAAGTTAACTGAATCTTATACACTCCACAAGAACTAGTAGTACATATCATGAGCTTCTAAGAATAAAATTTATGAAGCCGGTAAGAAATAAATACATCATATGTTCGATAAGTACATAAACAGAGTCTTTATGAATCTAAGGTTACCATAAACAAGAGGCAGCTGCAAATAGAATGTAGGTACGTCTTCGAGTCCAGCTCTCGTCAAACACAGCAACATCATCAGTCAACATCTGCACGCAAGGTGTAGAAATGTAGTATGAGTACAACCGACCCCATGTACTCAATAAGTAACAAACCTAACCTCAGGTTGAAAGTAGTGATGAGTTCGAACAAAGGTTGGATCCAACACCAATAACCAACAACAGTTCATAACAACATAAAACAAATAAATAAAGAAGTAACTCAGAGATAAAATGCTTACCTTTTTCATAGTTTTCCGAAAATAGTTCCGCTTTCTAATTATATTAGTGAAAACTCAAATCCTGTACCAAAATCGTCAAAAATATGAGTAGGTTTGAAATCTGTAATTTTTTTCCCAAAACCTTTCAATAGGTAAATGTTTCATTTTCATATAGCACGAGAAAAGTACATCTCTATGCCTACATATCAAGATACAAGTAAAATCATAAATGTCACCAAAACTGGATTGTAGAAGGAAATGCATCTCTATGCATGTATCTCAAGTACGCATGTCAAATGCAATGCCTCTCAGTGATGAACTTATGTACTCACACTCTCAGAGTACTCAATCTCATTGTCTCGCATTCTCTCTTAACATGATCAATACTTAGCACACGCAATCACTCAGCTTGTACATTACTCGTTGCGGCGTGCAACCCGATCCACACATATATAGCCATAAGGCTCATTGCGATGAGCAACCTGATCCATATATATACATATAATACAATGCGTTTACAAGGGGTGTGTAGACTCCGGAAGGGGTCCTTCAGACCAACTGCTATATCGATGCGGTGTGCATCCTGATCACATAAAATGTAATCAATATAACATGTTGCGGCATATAGCCCGATCCCATAATATCACTCTCACTCAGGCCCTCGGCCTCACTCAGTCATCAAACTCTCCAGTCTCCCTAGCTCACAATGCCATGAAACTAGCCCAAAATGATGATATGATGTATCAATAAATGATAACAGAGACTGAGATATGATATGCATTTGAATGCGTATAACTGGGTATGTAAAGCAATGAAAGAAGATATCTTAAAAGCAAAAATGACCTCAGTGGGTCCCAATAGGATAAACATGTAGCCTAGGCATGGTTTCTAACATGTATCACAGCTCAATAGCTCAAGTCCGTATGAATTTCATGGTTACAAGTAAGACCAGGTAACTACTCAGTACCACAAAATAACGGAGTCACAATTTACATGGTGCACGCCCACACACCCATCACCTAGCATGTGCGTCACCTCAACTATAATCACATAACATGTAATTTGGGGTTTCATACCCTCAACATCAAATAACGCCAAAGGAAATAAACCCATCGATAAATGTTGAATCTTTAATCAAAAGCCCAAAAGATTCGAAAAAATATGACATGGGCCCGCACCTTAGAACCTGACAAAACTCACACAATTCGACAACCCACTCAATTATGAGTCCAACCATACTAGTTTCACCCAATTCCAACTCCGAATCAATGCTCAAAACTCAAAAATTACATTATGAAACTTTAGACTAAAACCCCCAATTTCTCTTTAAAATTCATTAATCAATTGCCAAAAATGATAATAGATTCATGAAATAAGATCAAAACCAAGTGTAGAATATTTACCCCAATCCCTGTGATGAAATTTTCTCCAAAAATTGCCTCAATCCGATTTCCTCATCTCAAAGTATGATAAAAGAACCAAAACCTCGATTTTATAGCTGCTGGCCAACATTTTCCAATTTGTGGACAAATCGTCACGTTTGCGACCACCGCTTCTGCGGTTAAAACTTTCCTTCAGGAAAACTAACATGACCAAGCGACCCTTTGAACCTACGGTATCAAACCCTACTTATGCGAAGATCCTCGCACATGCGCTTTCCTTAGACTCACCTGCGCATCCACACATGTGCCTAATTCTCCGTTTCTGCGGGCTTCCTCACCCAGCTCTGACTTTGCTTATGCAACTCCTTTATCTCTTCTACGACCATCGCACCTGCGGAAAACCAGATGCAAGTGCAATCACACCAGAACCAGCAATTTCTCAGCAAGTCAACATGGAATGGAAATGATCTGAACCTCGTCTGAAACTCACCGGGGCCACTCCAGACCCATCTAGATATACAAACAAGTACAATAACATAAAACAGACCTACTCGAAGCCTCAAATCACGCATAACAACATCGAAATGAAAAATCGCACCCCGAATCAAACCTAATAAACTTTGAATTTTTCAACTTTCATAACTCGTGTCGAAACATAGCAAATCAATCCGAAAGCAACCCAAATTTTGCACACAAGTCCCAAATGACATAACGAATCTATTCCAATTCCAGAACTACAATCTAAATCTGATATCAAAAGGTCCACTACCGGCCAAACTTTCCTCAAAATATAGTTTTTCGCCATTTCAAGTCAAATTCAACTACGAACCTCCAAATCACAATCTAGACATGTTCCTAAGTCCAAAATCACCCAACGGAGCTAATGGAACCATCAAAACTCCAATTCGAGGTCAATTTCTAAAAAGTCAAATTTGGTAAACTCTTTCAATTTAAAGTTTTCTAGATGAGAATCATTCTTCCAAATCAATTCTGAATAACGTGAAAACTAATACCGACGATTCACATAAGTCATAATACATAAAATGATGTTACTCAAGACTTCAAATAGATGAACGGGATGAAAATTCACAAAATGATCGGTTGGGTCGTTACATCCTCCCCTACTTAAACATATGTTCGTCCTTGAACATGCCAAGAGTTGTTCCGAAAGCCATCAAATCGTTGTGTAACGTTACCATGCACATACCCGAGGGTGATCCCACATCACCCTCTCCTATATAGGTCTGATAACACAACATAACTAAAGTTTCTTAATTCAACCTAGTCCATAAGCCTTGGAATCCAATTTCCAACATCCAAAATTTTCCTTTAAGATCAGAATCACGCATCTACACACTGTATAAGTTTGAACAAGTTGTATCAAGCCGTAAGAACAACCCAAGGTGTAATCACATGACATACCACATAACTCATAGTAATGATTTCTAATCACAGTAGCTGCTCAAAACAAACGAATTCCAGTAATAAATCGCATATCAACCAGAACCTCGTTCTAAAACTTCTTACATTGTCAATAATGTAAGAAACACGCAGAAACCCTTAACCACTTATTAGATCAACATGTCATGGAGCTCTCTCTTCCGACAGTTACTATAGCTAATTTCTAAGTCGATTAGCGACGTTGTCCTTTCAATTATACTGCAATCAAGTCCGATAGCACCCATTCTAGGTCCAACGACCTCGCCTTATCAAATACCAACTACTTTACAGACATGCCACACCAAGCCACAAACTGTGCAATCCATGCGCCATACGCAACAACTAAAATATACTCAATCATGGGAAATGACTCAAACGAGAGGACTATCCTGAAAGCTCAACAAGTACTACCACAATGAATTTCTAACACTCCATCACACACCGTAGAACCATAACACACAAATCTAGTATAAAGGATTATATCTCAACATAACTCCGCCACAATGTGTGACCCCATTCAAAACTTGATCCATATGAAATACCATAAGCCACCCATGCTTAAAATTAATAACCAAGCGCAACTCGGCATCAAGTACCCAAGGCGCACGACCATAACCACGGAGAAGAAAATGACACAATGCCATATAAGTCCGAAAGAACATAACCAATGCGCAATCAATCATGTATCACCCAAATACCTATCTCGCTTAAATTACGCAATAAGTCCCCAGTAGAAACGCACCATGTGTGCATATAACCACGAATCACGACTCCTCGTAGAATATAAGTGTAACTCAAAGAACATATCATAACACAAATAAGCATCGAAAAAATCTAACCTAGGCCCGCACCTTAGAACCCTATAAAACTCACACAATTCGATAACCCACTCAATTACGAGACCAACCATACTAGTTTCACTCAAATCGGAATTTGAATCAATGCTCAAAACTCAAAAATTTTATTATGAAACTTTAGGACAAAATCCCCAATTTCTCTTTAAAATTCATCAACTAATTGCCAAAAATGATGATAGATTCATGAAATAAGCTCAAAACCAAGTGTAGAATACTAACCCCAATCCCTGTGATGAAATTTTCTCCAAATATTGCCTCAATCTGATTTCCTCATCACAAAATATGATAAAATAACCAAAACGTCGATTTTATAGCTTCTGGCCAACATTTTCCACATTTGTGGACAAATCGACGCATTTGCGACCATCGCTTCTGCGGTTAAAACTTTGCTTCAGGAAAAATAACATGACCTAGCGACCCTTCGCACCTGCGGTATCAAACCCCGCTTCTGCGAAGATCCTCGTATATGCGCTTCCCTTAGAAGCACATGCGCATCCACACATGTGCCAAATTTACCGTTTCTGCGGGCTTCCTCACCCAGCTCTAACTTTGCTTATGCGACTCCTTTATCTCTTCTACGACCATCGCACCTGCGCAAAACCAGCCGCAGGTGCAATCACACCGGAACCAGCAGCTTCTCAGCAAGTCAACATGGAATGGAAATGATCCGAACCTCGTCTGAAACTCACCTAGGCCACTCCGGACCCCATCTAGATATACCATCAAGTCCAATAACAAAAAACAGAACTACTCGAGGCTTCAAATCAGGCATAACAATATCGAAATGACAAATCGCACCCCAAATCGAACCTAATAAACTTTGAATTTTTCAACTTCCACAACTCGTGCCGAAACATAGCAAATCAATTCGAAAGGAACCCAAATTTTACACATAAGTCCCAAATGACATAGCGAAACTATTCCGATACCCAGAACTATAATCTGAATCAGATATCAAAAGGTCCATTACCGGTCAAACTTTCCTCAAAATATATTTTTTTCATCATTTTAAGCAAAATTCAACTACGAACCTCCAAATCAAAATCCAGACACGCTCCTAAGTCCAAAATCACCCAATAGAGATAATGGAAACATCAAAACTCCAATCTGAGGTCAATTTCTAAAAAGTCAAATTTGGTAAACTCTTTCAATTTAAAGCTTTCTAGATGAGAATCATTCTTCCAAATCAATTCTGAATAACGTGAAAACCAATGCCGACGATTCACATAAGTCATAATACATAAAACGATGTTACTCAAGACTTCAAATAGCTGAACGAGATGGAAATTCTCAAAATGATCGGTTGGGTCGTTACATTTTCCCCTGCTTAAACATATGTTCGTCCTCGAACGTGCCAAGAGTTGTTTCGAAAGCCATCAAATCGATGTGTAACATTACCATGCACATTCCCGAGGGTGATACCACATCACCCTCTCCCATATAGGTCTGATAACACAACATAACTGAAATTTTCTAATTCAACGTAGCCCATAAGCCTTAGAATCCAATTTCCAACATCCAAAATTTTCCTTTAAGATTAGAATCACGCATCTACACATTGTATAAGTCTGAACAAGTTGTATCAAGCCGTAATCACAACCCAAGGTGTAATCACATTATATACCACATAACTCATAGCAATGATTTTTAATCATATTAGCTGTTCAAAATAACCGAATACCAGTAATAAACCTCATATAAACTAGAACATCATTCTAAAACTTCTTACATTGTCAATGATGTAAGAAACACGAAGAAACCCTTAACCACTCATTAGATCAACATGTCATGGAGCTCTCTCTTCTGACAGAAACTATAGCTAATTTCTAAGCCGATCAGCGATGTTGTCCTTTCAATTATTACTGTAATCAAGTTCGATAGCACCCATTCTAGGTCCAACAACCTCGCTTTATCAAATACAAAATACTTTACAGACATGCCACACCAACACTATCTAGAGCCACAAAATGTGCAATCCATGCACCAATACGTAACAATTAAGATGTACTCAATCATGGAAAATGACTCAAATGAGAGGACCGTCCCGAAATCTCAACAAGTACTACCACAATGAATTTCTAACACCCCATCACGCACCGCAGAACCATAACACACGAATCTAGTACAAAGGATCGTATCTCAACATAACTCCGCTGCAATGCGTGACCCCATTCAAAACTTGATCCATATGAAATACTATAAGCCACCCTGCTCAAAATTAATAACCAAGCGCAACTTGGCATCAAGTACCCAAGATGCACGACCATAACCACGGAGAAGAAAATGACACAATGCCACATAAGTCTGAAAGAACATAACTAGTGCGCAATCAATCATGCATCACCCAAATACCTATCTCGCTCAAATTCCGATATAAGGCCCTAGTAGAAACGCACCATGTATGCATATAACCACAAATCACAACTCCTCGTAGAATATAAGAGTAACTCACAGAACCTATCATAACACAAATAAGCTCAACAACAACTGAATGGCACATCCCTCAACAACAGTAGTATGGAGTCGACCACTCTAACCCGGTGAGAATACTTATCCTCATTGGGACTACCAATGGGCCCCAAATCAACTCTGGTCCTCCACAAATAGATAAATAACCCTCTGAAGGTCCACAATTGCCTAACCATAACACATTTAATCATCTGACTAACTTGGCCACATTTTCACAGTCCACAACCATGAAACACTTTGCTCTTGAGAACTCCCAATCTCCAAATCCTTAGAACACATAAATAACCATATCTGACCCCGGCTTCATCGCCTAAATGTCTAATATATCTCTCATACACGATCATCCCCCAAGGAATAATTCTATAATTTTCCGTGCCACATAGCAAAACTTGAATATCAGTAGTCGATCAGCTAGACGAGTACTACAATACCAATGAAGTATCCATAAATCAAAACACAATGTGCCTTATAAAATGTACACTCTCCTCAAGAAATACCAAATAGTAATACCATTTACTTAGTCATCTAAAAACGTCCATGCTGCCTAAGAATTCATTACCTTACTTTGAAAACTGAACTGTGACCTTACACAGCGAATCTCAATCCTGTACAACACAGCACATATATCGTTCCATCATATGAAAATTATGAGAACCTCATAATCCACTCTGATTCACAAGCAACTACATACTCAATTAGCAAAGAACCTTCCATTTGATCTCTTCTAGGAGAAAATCACTATACGCCACATGTTCCTCACGTCTGTAGGAAATATCTACCTCGATCCATGATAGAAATCATCGAGAACTCTTTGAAACTCATTTTCACATAACCAGTCCATCAGAACTAAATCTCTCTAACTCAACCAAGCCACGCAGGTTGCTAGACCCAAGATTATTACCACAAAACACCTGTACAGACTCTTCATATCATAATAACCAAAAAAGCCCATCATATACATCACTATAATGATCCAACCCGTTACCAACTTGTCATATTCTCCAAGTTCTTCCCGAATTGCCTTCAAATTTATACATCTCCTTGTATGACACTACGATCCTTAACCAAAACTTGCCCCACAAATTCTAGCATAGAACTACACCGCCCTAAGGCTCATAAGCTGCTGAATTCCCTCTTAAACACCAAAAAGGTACCACAACTGAGATACCAACTCGAGATTTTTCATGAATCTAAAGTCGCTTCCTTCCCATTCCTGATACTGAAATGTAGAATCTATAATGATATAGATTTACCATGAGTCTCGACGCCCTCCAATGAAAATCTCAATTTCTAGCCATATACAAATCCTGAAAGTTCTCAATTGCTACATTTAAATCTTGCATCCATTAGAACCATTCTAGAGAGTCTTCCACTCCGCTCAAATCTCAATTAAACCAACCAAAAATAGATCGAACGACTTGTGCCCCATTAGCACACTAACACCCAAGGAAGTAACCCAACCTTAATGCAACCAAACAAATTCCTGCTCCCTGCACACCACATCCTTTACGAGTAACCACTCAATCATTCCATAATTTCCATATACCCAAAGATTGTAATACAACCTGTATCCAGATATTCCCTAAATCGATTCATCATTGAACTCATCCTCTACAAGTCATATTGATTAACAAGTATACCTCAAATCGAAATAAACACAACACATAATCGTGCAATCAACTCGTCGATAGCAGACTCCCCCACTTGGCTCAAAGCCATGGAATAAAACGTCTAATAACTTACAATAACTATACCCCATTACTGCCATAATACCACAGTGAGATTCAACTTAATCCTTCATAAGCTCATGTAACACAAACCATCTAATACCACAAATTATTTGCAAATATCGCATTCACCAAACTGATATTGCACTATATATAATTCACTGGTAAAAGAGAACTCTCTACAAAATAACATAGGGATACACAACCTCAAGATACCCTGTAGGAGATAACCCACCTACTTTGCCTCAAACTAATATCACTCTATATCCGTCCATAGCCACAACTACTACGCCATCACTTAATCTTCCTAAGTATGAACTCATAACAAGACATGAAAATTTACTTCGCTCCATAATTAACAACATGAAAGGTCCTTTAACACACCCATAACTCGAGATTACATGTCAAATCAAGACAAAAATCGAGCACCCAATAGTCCTTTTTAAATCTCAAAGAATGATGGGAAGTATATCCTAAATGTCATGTAGCCTATCGAAGATAGATATGGATGTCATCATACCAATCTGCAAGACTCTACTAGATACTTGCTCATGACTTGTAGAACCTATGAACCTATAGCTCTGATACCAATCTGTCACGATGCAAAATCCAACTAGTTGTGATGGAACCTAACAAAATCCGCTAGGTAATCCAAAAAACAACTATCCTATACTAATGAAATCAATAAAATATTAAATAGAGAAGTTAATTGAATCATATACATTTCCCAAGAACTGGTAATACAAATCATGAGCTTCTAAGAATAGAGTTTACAAAATTAGTATGAAATAAATACATCATATGTTCGAAAAGTACAAAAACAAAGTCTTTATGAATATAAGGCTACCATGAACAAGAGGCAGCTGCAACCAGAACGTAGGCACTTCTTCAAGTCCAGCTCACGTCGAACACAACAACATCAGTGAACATCTATATGCAAGGTACAGAAGTGTAGAATGAGTAAAACTGACTCCATGTACTCAATAAGTAACAAACCTAACCTTAGGTTGAAAGTAGTGACGAGATGGAATAAAGGTCAAGTACAACACCAATAGCCAACAACAGTTCATAACAAAGCAAATAAATGAAGAAGTAACTAAGAGATAAAATGCTCAACTTTTTCATTATTTTCCGAAAATAGTTCTTCTTTTCAAGTATATTAGTGAAAACTCAAATCCTGTATCGAAATTGTCAAAATTATAAGTTTGAAAACTGTAATTTTTTTCCAAAACCTTTCAACAAGTAAATGTTTCATTTTCAGATGGCATGACGAAAGTACATCTCCATGCCTACATATGAAGATACATGTAAAATCATGAATGTCACCAAAATCGGGTAGCAAAAGGAAATGCATCTTCATACATGTATCTCAAGTATGCATGTCAAATTCAATGCCTCTCAGCGATGAACTCATGTACTCACACTATCAGAGTACTCAATCTCACTGTCTCGCATTCTCTCAACATGCTCAATGCTCAGCACACTCAATCACTCAGCATTGTACAATACTCGTTGCAGCGTGCAACCTGATCCACATACATATAGCCATAAGGCTCGTTGCGATGTGCAAACGATCCACATACATATAGCCAAAAGGCTAGTTGCAACGAGCAACCGGATCAATATATATATATAATTAAATGTGCTCTATGGGGGTGTATGTAGACTCCGTAGGGACTTCTTCAACCCAAGCGCTATATCGATGTGGCATATTACCCGATCCTATAAAATGTAATCAATATAACATACTGCGGCGTGAAATCTGATCCCATAATATTACTCTCACTCAAGCCTTCAGCCTCAATCAGTCATCAAGTTATCTAGTCTCTCGGACTCACAATGCCATGAAACTAGCCCAAAATGATAATATGATGTATCAATAAATGATAACAGAGACTGAGATATGATATGCATATGAATGCGTATGACTGACTGTGTAAAGCAATGAGAGTAGATAGCTCAACAACAAAAATGACCTTAGTGGATCCCAATAGGATAAGCATGTAGCTTAGGCATGGTATCTAACATGTATCACAGCTCAACTACGTAGGAATTTCATGCTTACAAGTAAGATTATATAACTACTCGGTACCAGCGAAATAACGGAGTCACAACTTACACGGTGCACACCCACACGCCCGTCACCTAGCATGTGTGCCACCTCCCATAATACGTAATTCGGGGTTTCATACCCTCATCACCAAGTTTAGAAGTGTTACTTACCTCGAACAAGACAATTCTAATATCGAGCAAGCTAAGGGATACTCCAAAAATGTCATTTCGCGCGTACCGACCTCCGAACGGCTCAAAACTAGCCAAAATCAACTCAAACACATCAAACAATACCAAAGAAAACAAACCCATTGCTAAATGTTGAATCTTTAATCAAAAGACCAAAATTATCCAAAAGGTCCGACCCGAGACCGCACCTCGGAACCCAACAAAACTCATATAATCCGACAACCCACTCAATGATGAGTCCAACCATACTAGTTTCACTCAAATCCGACTCTGAATCGATGTTCAAAACTCAAAAATTCATATTATGAAACTTTAGGCTAAAACCCCCAATTTCTCTTTAAATTTTATCAACTAATTGCCAAAAATGAAGATAGATTCATGAAATAAGATCAAAACCAAATGTAGAATACTTACCCCAATCCTTGTGATGAAAATTGCTCCAAAAGTTGCCTCAATCCGATTCTTACATTTCAAAATATGATAAAAGAACCAAAACCTAGATTTTATTGCTTCTGCCCAATTTTTGTTTTGCGGACAAATCATCGCATCTGCGACCACCACTTCTGCGAAGATCCTATTTTATCAAACTCTATTTCTGTAAAGATCCTCGCACATGCGCTTCCCTTAGACGCACATGCACATCCGCACCTTCGCCAAATTCTCCGCTTCTGTGGGCTTCCTTACCCAACTCTCACTTTGCTTATGTGACTACTTTGTTGCTTATGCGACCATCATGCTTGCGCAAAACCAGTCGTAGGTGCAATCACACCAGAACCAGTAGCTCCTCAGAAACTCAACATGGAACGAAAATGATCTGAACCCCGTTCGAAACTCACTAGGCCACTGCGGAGCCCATCCAAATATACCAACAAGTCCAATAACATAACACGGACCTATTCGAGGCCTCAAATCATGCATAACAACATCGAAATGATAAATCACACCCTGAATCAAACCTAATGAACTTTGAATTTTTTAACTCCCATAACTCGTGCCGAAACATAGCAAATCAACCCGAAAGGAACCCAAATTTTGCACACAAGTCCCAAATGACATAACGAAGCTATTTCAATTCTTGGAACCACAATTCGAATCTGATATTATAAAGTCCACTCCTGATCAAACTTTTTAAAAAATCTAACTTTTCACCATTTCAAGCCAAATTCAACAACGGATCTCCAAATAACAATTCGGACATGCTCCTAAGTCCAAAATCACTCAACGGAACCATCAAAACTCCAATCTGAAAATCAATTCAAATAGCTTGAAAACCAAATCCGACGATTCACATAAGTCATAGTACATAAAAAGATGCTACTTAAGACTTCAAATAGCTGAATGGGATGAAAATGTTCAAAATGACTGGTCGGGTCATTACAGTCTGACACGATGAAATGGAAGAGTAGTGTGGACACAACATTGACTACTAGCAGTCTAAGATAAAATCATATCTGACTAGTCTCACACTGGTACGAGTAAGAAATTTTCTCAACTACGTCATAACCTACAACCTTAATGCTCGACCTCCACAGTGTCCTATCAAGGGCTATGTCCTCGGAGATTTGAAACATCGCCATATCCTGCCTGATAACATCTCCCCAATACTTCTTAGGCCACCATCTACCTCTCCTCGTACCCACCAACACCAACTGCTTGCACCTCCTTACCGGGGAATCTGGCTCCTCCTCTTTGTGTGCCCGGACCATCTGAGTCTCGCTTTCCCGCATCTTGTCATCCATGGGAGCCATGCCCACTTTCTCCCGAACATATTCATTCCTAATATTATCCATCAAAGTCTGTCCGCACATCCACCTCAACATTCTTATTTCTACTACTTTCCTCTTCTGATATATGAGTTCTTAATTGGCCAACACTTAGCCCCATACGACATGGCCGGTCTAACCACCGCTCTATAAACTAACCTTTGGTTGGGTATCACTTTCTTGTCACACAGGAATCGAGATGCTAACCTCCATTTCATCCACCCCACTCTTATACGGCTTTGTTTGACTATCCATTACTCACTTATATCACCAGCTACTATGAGATTAAGGGTGGAAAACGGGTGGTCGAGTCGGATATAGGTGGGTCGAAAACAGATAATGCAAATAATGGATAAACTATCAGACCCGACCCATATTCAATACGGATAAAAATGGGTTAACCGGCGGATAATATGGATACCCATATTATTCATAGCTTCTTGAATATGATCACTTTTAGAGAATTCCTAGTATCCCAAACTTGAGGAATCTCCAATTTGAGGCTTTATAAATGTAAAACTTAAACCCATTAGTTATCCATTTTCTAAGTGGATAATATGGTTCTTATTCATATTTGACCTGTTTCTAAGAGTTCACTATCCAACCCATTTTCTATTGAATAATATGGGTGAATAACTATTTTCTTTTAACTATTTTGGCACCACTATATGAGATATTACTTTCATGCTTTGTGCCCTCACAACTTATTTTCATATTATCAATTTAAGTTGATAACTTCACAAACGCATCAGAAGGATTGAGCATAGTTGCTAGAGGATTGATGCTGGCTTGCTTGGATCCTTCAGTAGCCAAAAAGTGTGCAACTTTTTTTTCTCTACGGAAGTTGTGTTGGATCAGCGAATTCCCTAGTTTTTTAGTAATGGCCCGCATTCATTAACAAGATTAGTGAACAGGGAATAGTTATCGTAGCAAAGCAATTGAAGTACTTCTGTAATGGCAGTTCGATTTCTAAGCTATGGAAATTGTTGTCACATGCAATCTGTAGACCAATTTTAGTACGAGCAACTCCATACAAGTAGGAGTGTAACCATATGTATGTGGCCTTGTGATTGTTAGGACCGGAAAATCAGCAGGTGTCATGCGAAATCTAGCAAAGTAAACGTTGAACGACGATAATCACACAACAAAAGAGATATCTACCAAAAGAGACACAAACATTTAACGTGGTTCGGTCAACTGACCTACGTCCACAACGGAGATGAGCAATCCACTATAATAAAAGAGAGTACAAAATATCGAGAGAACAACCCCACGAAGAGGCAAACACAAGTGACACACTAACACTTGTCCCGTAAAATTCTCCCCCTAAACAAGACTCTCAAGCCCCCTATGGCTACATTGTGGATGCTACTGAATGAGAAGGAAGGATCCTCAATTTATAGAAATCTAAACCTTTTCCTACAAGAAAAAGGACTAGCCAAGTATGGAAGAATTTACAATTTCCTTTTACAAAAAGGAAAACCCAATTTAGGTAATTATATTGCCCTTTTCCTTCAAGAGATAGGAAAACCAAATATGGTAAGAAAATTATGGCAAACACCTAACAATATTCCCCCTTGGCCTGAATTTTCTGACAAAATAAACTTGATCCACCTTCTTCACATAGCCTTCAACAGGTCGCATCTCCGAATCTCCGCCACAAAGTTTGTCTCAACGTGCGTAGCACTCCGGTCAGATTTCTCAAACAAAAATCACGATTATCGTCAAATATGTTGCAGCTAGGACTGAACCCGCCAAGATGAACCTGTCTTGAACTTCGCTCGAAGCTGGCTCTGATACCACTTGTTAGGACCGAAAAAATCAGGTGTCATGCGGAATCTAGCAAAGCAAACATTGAATGACGATAATCACACAACAAAGAGAAATCTACCGGAATGCTACGCACGTTGAGACAAACTTTGTGGCGGAGATTCGGAGATGCGACCTGTTGAAGGCTATGTGAAGAAGGTGGATCAAGTTTATTTTGTCAGAAAATTCAGGCCAAGGGGGAGAATTGTTAGGTGTTTGCCATAATTTTCTTACCATATTTGGTTTTCCTATCTCTTGAAGGAAAAGGGCAATATAATTACCTAAATTGGGTTTTCCTTTTTGTAAAAGGAAATTGTAAATTCTTCCATACTTGGCTAGTCCTTTTTTTTGTAGGAAAAGGTTTGGACTTCTATAAATTGAGGATCCTTCCTTCTCATTCAGTAGCATCCACAATGTAGCCATAGGGGGCTTGAGAGTCTTGTTTAGGGGGAGAATTTTACGGGACAAGTGTTAGTGTGTCACTTGTGTTTGCCTCTTCGTGGGGTTGTTCTCTCGATATTTTGTACTCTCTTTTATTATAGTGGATTGCTCATCTCCGCGGTGGACGTAGGTCAGCTGACCGAACCACGTTAAATATTTGTATTTCTTTTAGTAGATTTCTCTTTGTTGTGTGATTATCGTCGTTTAACGTTTGCTTTGCTAGATTCCGCATGACACCTGACTTTTTCGGTCCTAACAGTATAGCCCAGAACCCAGTCCCATACATGTTCCTAAAATTCCTCCGACACCACCTTTCTTGTATTTGTCTTTAAACACACCGTCAATGAAACAACTAGTACTAGACTTGTTTCTACTAATATATTAAATAACTTGGCTGGGCTTGGGAACCTTAATATCATAGTACTCCTAGTGTTAACAGCCCTAATGGCTTAAGTACTGATGATCCGAATATGTAATGATATTAGTTAATGAATAAATGCNCCCCCCCCCCCCAAAAAAAAAGAAAAGATCTATATATAATTGAAGTGGGATACGTATGCTAATCTGACAATTAGAGAGATAACTAAATATCACCAGTTAATTGTATTGTCACTGAATATAACTCAAATTCACGATTTTATTTTTAGGTAAACATTGAATTTTTAAGGGGGAGAAAGATAATCTCAAATAAAAAAATCTAGAGACAATAATTTTCGTGTCGTAGTTGTAGACACTGAACTTTTATCAGATCAAGATAAATCCTAAATTCAAGACAACTCTTGAAATATTAGGAGTCCATTAGGGTTACTTGGTGACTACTCCACCCGAACCCTAATTCATGCCTATAAATAAGGTTGCATGTGTCATTCAAAGGGCATCTCGGCAATTCCATAAAATCTCGGAATATGCACAAAGAAATCAAATATGAGATCTCTGAAATTCCATGAAACTCTTGGAATATTCATTAAGAGATCAAAGACATGTCAAATATGTCTTGCTTAAATCTTACGTTCGAGAAATATGCCGCTAAGGCCCTTGAATCACGTAGAATAAATCGGAGAGAAGAATAAAGAGATAAGCATAATTGTAACCTGCAATATTTATCAATAAAATCTCATTTTCTTTATAGTTGTTTGTGATTGCAGTTTTATTTTTTTCTGCACAAATTTGTTGCAAACAGTAGTATTTAGGAAAGTTTCTGAAATTATTTGGGTTGCATTGCTGTGAAAGAAACAAGATAACGTGCTATTATTGGAATATTTTGCATCATTTTCATTTTATAATCTTTTTTGGAGCTCATATGAATAAGAACACATGGCTAGCTTCATCAAGATTTACAATTTTCAATTATTGAGGAAAGGAAAAAAGAAGAGTACTCTCAAGTACTTATCCTCAATTTTCACTAAACAAACAATACAAAAATAGATTATTTATGTGAAGAACTTTCTTGGAAGTCCACGCGCATGGTGTGAATCTTTTAAAGCATGTTGATTAATGATTACCTCTTTAATGCTCCTCAATTAGCAAACATTTTTTCTTCATTGGCGACAAATTTAATACCGGCTAGAATAGCATATTTTCCCTCCGTGCATGTATTTGCATGCTACCAATCTATTATATAACCTAATTCACAAACAACAATATCTAAACTACTTTATCAACTAATCAATCAACGTATTTCTTGCTTCATTTTATTTGTATTTCGCAGTTGGGAGGAAGTTTCCTAGGGAGACAAATTTTGGTAACCTTAGCTGTTGCCAATTAGAGGACAACAAGTCCGTACAAAGAAGGATCCTTCCTGTCCTTTTTCCTCAGAGATCTCAGATCTCACGTACTAATCCATCTTCTCATCACCCAAACTTCCTTTCTGTATTTAGCTATAAAGTGTAGATGTAACAAGTGTATCAATCCAATCTCAAACTATCCCTAGCAAAAGTCCAGAGCTCAACAAAATATCTTCAAATATCAATTCCTTTACTCCAAGAAAATTCAATGGCCCTTCCCAATTTTGATGCTCTAAAGGACTTGCACGACTCAGCCAACGATATGCTTCACTCACCAGTAATCAAACGAGAAATAGCACATCAAGGACAAGAGAAATGGGCTCATGAAGTTTCAGAAACATCGTTAAGAATGCTGGACGTTTGTGGTACAACCAAAGATGTCCTTTTGCTAGTTAAGGATCATGTCCATGACCTCAAGTCCACTTTCAGAAGAATCACGGTCGGCGAAAACGCAACTGCAGAAAATAAGTTTGCACCTTATCAATGTCACAGGAAGAAGTTGAAGAAAGAAATGTTAAAGCGCTTGCATTCCTTAAAAGGGATGAAAAATAATAAGTGCATGAACTCATCATCATTATCACTAGAGAACTCCGTGAAAGATAAAGAAAATAATCTTATGGTGGTTGTGAATGTGTTAAGAGAAGTAAGAGTGGCGACAGTTTCTATTTTGGAGTCTTTGATGTCACTTATGTCAATGCCAAGCCCAAATACAAGGAAAACAAACAAAGGGTATTTTGGTTCAAAGTTGATGAGAGTAAACAGCTTAAGTTCTTGGGAAAAATGCGACGCCATGACACTGCAGTGTGCCAATAAAAGATTGGGAGCAGTGGAAATCGCCATTGAAGATCTTGAAGGAGAGCTAGAATGTATCATCCGTCGATTGATTCGGACAAGAGTTTCGTTACTGAATATACTTACCTACTAGTAAAGGAGTAATATTGAAGATTACTTGCAAGTAGGCCCGGACATGGAGGCGACCCAGAGCGAGCCGGTTGTCCGGGCCTACTTGCAAGTGCGCAAATAGGAGCTAGCTACCTATTATTTCAAGGGTTTTCCCATGCTCATTGTTTGCCAGTTAACGAATTGGAGCACTAACTGTAGAATTTATGTATTCACATCTTAGTTTGATATTCATATTCAGATGAAAACTAATTGCTCTGACGTATTATTTTCCTGTTCTTTCATTTATTGCTAAATAAAAATCGAGGCAACCCCTAAAAATTCGTAATAATTGTGAGCTAAAATTCGTTTAAGTGTTCAAGACACCAAATAGAATACACAAGGAAAGCCAAATATTAAGAACAAAAGCAAAAATACGGGCGTCGTGGTTCCTATTTCGTGATTAAGGACTATTACGTACCCTTTCTTATGGTGAAATTAGTTTTTGACAAAATATCGTAACATTTTGACATTAAATAGTAAGCTTGTTTTGAGACCACGGGCGGCCTACCCTAAAGCAAGTAAAGCAAATGCATTAAGCCCCACATTTGTGGGGCCCATTTTTATTACATCTAATATATTATAGGGGAAATGCACGGTTAGCCACTAATAATACATGTATTTACTTTTAAACCACTGTTTAAATGTCTTTAGTCTTTAGCCACTACTTTAATAAACTTTAACTGCCCGGACGAAAATACCCTTCTGCTCATGTCCTTGACTTCAGGACTTCAGAACTACATGTCCTTAACTTTTAAACTTGGAACTCTAAGTTCAGGACTTCAGGACTACATGTCCTTAACTTTTGAACTTGGAACTCTAAGTTCAGGACTTCAGGACTACATGTCCTTAACTTTTGAACTTGTAACACTAAGTTCAAGACTTCAGGACTGCATGTCCTTAACTTTTGAACTTGGAACTCAAACCTCAGGACCAAGCGTCCTTAACTTTTGAACTTGTAAGTCAAAGTTAAGGACCTATTGTCCTTAACTTCTGAACTTATTAGTCTAAGTTCAGGACCAAGTGTCCTTAACTTTTGAACTTGTAAGTCTAAGTTCAGGACCAAATGTCCTTAACTTTTGAACTTGGAATTCAAAGTTAAGGACTAAGTGTCCTTAACTTTTAGAAGTTGTAAGTTAAAGTTCAGGACTAAGTGTCCTTAAATTTTAGACTTGGAACTCAAAGTTAAGGACAAGGTGTCCTTAACTTTTGAATTTGAAACTTGAAGTTCAGGACCAAGTGTCCTTAACTTTTTAACTTGTAACTCAAAGTTAAGGACCAAATGTCCTTAACTTTTTAACTTGGAATTCAAAGTTAAGGACCTATTATCCTTAACTTTTGAAATTGCAACTCAATCTTCAGGACCTATTGTCCTTAACTTTTTAACTTGTAACTGTAAGTTCACGACCTATTGTCCTTAACTTTTGAGGTTATTAGTCTAAGTTCAGGATCAAGTGTCCTTAACTTTTGAAATTTGAACTCGAAGAAACTTTATGAAATTAGAACCACCCCCTCCATTAACTCTTAGTATCTTTTTTTTTCTTTGAGTTTCTTATAACTCTCTTGTCTTAGATTTGTTCCTTTCGTTTTTGCCTATGAAACCACACAATAATACACACAGACACACACGCACTCTATGTAATTATCTTTTGTTTTCCCTCTCTTTTTGGGGCTAAAGAGGCAGTGAGTGATCTCCCAAGTTTTATGCTTACTGAAATCGGGCTTTTTATATGAAGTTCTTAATGGAATACATTGTTGCAAAATATACCGGAAGAAGACGATAAAGAAAAAGAAAGAAAATGGAGGTTGTGAATGAAAGAAGAATATGCAGAGAGAATGCCCAGAGAGAGAATATGAAAATGGCATATCTATCCAACCTGTGATACCATTGTATTTCCGTTTGGGAAGGAAAGGGTAACAACATCCTTTCATATTAATTTTAATAAATTAGTGGCTACTTTTGCTCAGCATTAAAAATGCCGAATAAAAAGTAAATACCACTTTAAATAGTAGCTAACCCAAACAATTTTTACTATATTATATACTTTCCCTATGTTTCAATTTAGATGAGTATGTTTGACTCGTCACTGATTTAGAAGAAAAACAAGACTTTTAAAATGGTCTTAAAAGCTTAAAGGGTAAAAGGATTTGCAACTTGTATGACTTTTGCTAAGGAAATTGCATCTGAAATGAAAATCAAACCCAAACTTCGTAAAAAACGTGTGACATATAGAAAAAAACAATTGACGAGAATATTGATTTTGAATTCTCAAATTATCTCGAAGAGTCTTTCAGAATTAGTTACTTTTCACACATAGTAAACAAGACTATTTTTCACTTCAAAATAGATTTGAATAATTTGAAGCATTTGAAAATATTTTTTGTTTTATATTTAGCATAAAAATTTGAGATCACTGGATGATGAAAATTTTGAAAAATACCACCTTAATCTTGGTGTCCCTTAAAGCTTAATAATCAATCTGATACTGATGGTTTAAATCTCTAGATTAAAAGTCTTAAGAAAAATAGTACAATTAAAAAATAACGGTTTAATTTTTGATATACTCAATAAAATAATTTTTTTTATTCTTTTTGAATTCCCTCCATTGCTTATAGAATAATGTTATTAAGTCCTGTTACCGTTATTTCAGCAAAAAAAAATTTTTTAAAATTAAAATTGATAAAATCTTAACTAAGATCAATAATATTTTAAGAGAGGTTAAATGGATTAACTATATTGGAAATTGAGAGAGAATTATTAGAAAAAATTAATTATAAAAAAATTATTTACAACTTCGCATCTAAAAAAATAGAAAAATGGACTTCAAATTAAAAAATAATAATTAAAAATATTAAGGCCCCCGAATAAAATTTGGCTTTAGGCCACAAAATTTGTTGGACCGCCCCTGAGACTTTCCTTTACGTTTTCTTTTTCTTACATACTACTAATAAACTTGCTACAATATAAAAATTTATATGATATATCTCTTGTTGGACTCATTTCAAAATACTTTTTTGGTAATTAAAAATTTTATTTACCAAGTAATATTTATAGAGCATACAAAACTATAGCATGATCTTGACAAAACAGCCCCAGTCAACTAATCTCCTTTTGTTTTTTCGCTACCTCTAACCAATACTGTACCTATATTTTAAACAACGGAAAAGGGTCAAATATACCTTTGTACTATTGAACATAATATTTAGAAAGGCTCTGTTATACTATTGGTACTTTTGACTCCCTACCATCACAGTATTGAATATTTGTACACTTTCATTAACGTAGGGAACACGTGTTCAATGCATGTACAATTTTCAGACCCAACTTAAATACCCACCTCACAATTAATTACCCGACTCACCTATTTCATTAACTCAATACCCAATTAAATGAAAACCTCATCCTCGTCTGTATCAGTTTTATTCATAATTTAACTCCTCTCTACACTAAAATTGTGTCCTCCATATTTTGTTGTTTCCTCTATAGTCGAACTTGAATTCACCTATATCTTTTCGATTTTGTTTCTTTCCATTATCAATTTAGGCTCGATAAGTAAAATCACCCATGTCTGAATCTAGTTGTTCTTCGAAAAGAAGGTGTTTTTATGATGATATTGCCAACAACTTCACTTCAACCACTGTTTATAACCCTGGTAGGAGATTCTATAAGTGCACGAAACTTGAAGTAAGTGATATATATCCATAGATTTATATGGCGTCTATATAATTTTGACATTTGTTATAAAATTCCAATTTTGTTAGTTTCTGATCTATTTTGTATTGATTTTGTTTGTAAGAATGAATCATGAGGTTTTTGGGAGTGGCAAGACGAAGTCTTACCTAACAGCACTTTGGTTGCTATTAATAATTTCAAGTCGAAGTTTGATATTGCTCAAGTTCAGCTTATTACCCTGAATAAGATATTGGATGAGTGCAAGATTGAAAGGGACAGACTGATGACAAACGTGTATGCATTAGAGGCCATAAATATTATTAAAGCAAACAAATCAAGAGAGTCGGAAGAAAAAGTGTTGAAGTTGAAGATGTTTGTTATAATTTCATGCGCGCTATTTGTTGGATTTGTTACGGCTTTCTTGATGAAATGAAGCTCAGAATATGTAGCATTGTGTTGGTGGACATTATGTAGTATTTTGTGATGAAGTTTTTTATTTTATTAGTTTATTTTTTATTTCGGATAAAGTTAATTGCAATGAAGTTTTTGATTTCATGTCCTTTACGTTCAATTCTTCTTAGTTAGTGTGTATTAAAAAGGTATTGAATGCACTAGTTGCTTCCATTAGTGTAGTAATTAGTTGCATATTTCAAGTTAATACAACTGCAGAACTGCATATTTATACCTGCTGAATACAACTGCATATTTACACAACTACATATTTTGAGTAAATCAACTGCAAAACTGCAGAATATACGTGCATATCTCCTTAACAATACCAACTGCAGTAATTAGCACACAATTGGTTTTAACTGCAGTAACTATACCAACTGCAATAATTAGCTCACAAATGGCTATAATTGCAGTAACTATACCAATTGCAGTAATTAGCGTAATTTCAGTAATTAGCAAAACAAAGGCAACATCATTGACAATTGTAGTAATTAGCAAAACAAAGGCAATATCATTGACATTCAACATTAACAATCTAAAATGTACTGTCATAGCAGTAAATACATATCTTGATAATTAGATGAAATTCTATAACACCAAAAACTTACAATAGTAAGTTATAAGATGATATCCATTTCAAGTTTTAGTACTAACAATATCAAAGAACATTAAATACTATAAAAGTATAGTCGGATTGCACTAATTACATCCCAAAAATAAAACAAAATAGTCCCAAACTTGAGGTTCATTTTTCTTTCCTTGCTTGCAGCTTCCCAATCCTCTGTTGCCTTTGCTTCTCCAGCTGATTTCAGTTGTAGCAGACTGTCCCTTCCAGGTAAGTGATGGTGGTCAGGTAAGTGATGGTTGTGTATATGGAAGATCTTTGGGCTCACTGACACCATTGGTGTCACCTGTGAAGTTAATTGATCTTGTCCCAGTTGGTATAGCTATTTTTTGTCTCTTTTGAAGTCTTGTCATAATTTCTAAGATAGGCATAGGCCTAACATTAGCATCTTCATCATTGCCAATTTCTGGGATGTTAGCATCTATATTCTTGCTTGACTTCCCAACTCTCCTAGTTGTAGGTGTTGGCATAAAGGTAAATTTTTTGCCTTGACTGGGTTGAGATACTGGAGGTGCAGATAAGCTTATATCTTTTTCTGTTTGCTCATCTATTAAAAATCTTTGCTTCTTTTGAGGTTGTTTTGACTTGCCTTTCCCTTTTGATGGTTGTTAAACAAAGAAGATAATTCAGGTAATACACACAAACACAAATAAAGCTAAACACGGCTAGATAATTAAGGTAAATTACCATGCCACAGGTCCTTGCATTATGGTCTGATTGTCCACATTTACTACAAGTCATCACCCTACCCTTTCTTGACAAAGACCACCCTCCTTGCCTTTTAATTGCTTCATTCTTCTCCCTATCCCTCTTAACCTTTGGCCTGCCAACCATCTTTACAAATCTGGTTGTTCCATTGCTTGGGAAGGTTCAATTTTCCAAAAAATTTCTCTTGGAACAGGCTGTAACTTATTTTTGTAAGTCAATAAGTATGCCTCCTTGCTAAACCACCAATACATTCATGTTAGTGGGTCTATATTCTTATGGAGCATATCTGCAATAGCATGAGGGTATGGGATTCCACTAAGACCCCATGCCCTACAAGTACACAAACCCAAATCCAATCTAACACAATGTTTATCACCTCCCTTAGACACTTCATACCCATTGTCACCATTGGCATTGACTTTACAACAATGACCAATCTGTAGTTACTCACTATATAATTGCATGCTTTTTGGACTGAAATCAGTAGCCCATGCCTTCACTTCATCTTCATGTACCCTAATCAAGTTCATGACCTTAATTCTTATATCCTCCAACATCTTAATTATTAGCTTGAATCTAGCATCCAAAATCCACTTGTTAAGTGATTCAGTCAGGTTGTTATCAACTGATTGATTCTTGTATACAGTATCCAAGTAAGCTCTACACCAAGTTTGAAGTGGATACTTCAAAAGAACCTCAGCAATTTCCTTCTTCAATTCTCCTAATTTCTTTAGTTGATCTTTGAATTTCTCTTCATATGTGGCCCATGCACACCACCAAAGCAACTTCTTGTGTTCTCTAGTATTAAATAATTTATATCAGTTGGCCTCAATATGCCTAATACAGAATCTATGGTGTGCTTCTGGAAGGACAGTTTTGACAGCTTCAGTTAATCTCTAGATATTTTCAAGTCAACTAAAGAAAATTGTATCAGCTAGTGTTCATAAAACACCAAAGTAAATGACAGAAGAAATACAATAAAACAGGAAATTTCCTTTTGCATGTCTGACATGAAAGTGATCCCTTCACCATCTATGAGGCTCAAGGAATTCTTTAGCATTTCCATAAACCAAATCCAGGTTGCCTTTGTTTCTTTGTCAACAACTGCTCATGCCAAAGGGTAGAAGTGATTGGTACAATCCTGACCAACGGCAGCTAGCAATATTCCCTTGACCTTCCCCTTTAAAAATGTACCATCAACACCAATATATGGTCTAAGCCCCAAACTAAAACCCATTTTCATTTCTTGAAAGCAAATGTACATCCTAAGAAATCTTCTTTTCCCTTTAGCAAGTGCATTTTTTAAAACATTGATAACAATATCACTTCTAGGATTATTTTCCCTTAATGCAATAGCATAAGCCTCAAGTTTATTGTATTCATCAATAAAATTGCCCTCTATAGTCTCCAATACCATCCTCTTTACCCTCTTGCACTTCCCATGACTAACATTTAACTCAAATATCCTCTTCAAGTCTGCCCTCATCTCCCTTACCTTATATTTTCGATCATCTTGTAACTTCTTTTAAAATATTAAGCTATTGTGTGATAGTCAATAGTAGAATTATCAAATGAAGTGCCACAACTATGGTCTGGATTTAGGGTCTTAATTTTAACCCCATCATCCCCTTCCTTGGATACTAAACAAACAAAAGGGCAATTTTTTTGTGTTTGTGCAAGTATACCTAACCCTAATCTTGTCACTCTTCTCTAATTTTAGTTCTTTCTTATTGGCCAAAGAATACAACTTAAGACACTTCCTAGCTTTTGCAGTATCTTTAAAGGTCATACCCTTATACAACTCCTTATACTCACTAAGTTGTTCAATTATGTCCCTCTTTTTTTGTGATTTTAACAGTTTCAGTTCTTCAGAATCATACCCATCAGAATCAAAACTAGAGTCAGACCCTATAGCACTCAAGTTGCAATCAGTGCCAACCTCATCTATATTATGGTCTACAATATTGGATATACTATGCAAGGGAGGATCACATTCATCAACATCAAACAGGCTGATTAATTTATATTCATTACAAATTATCTTCAACAAATATCTAATACCCTCATCCCCTACAATCTCATAAAGTGTACACAATGTCCTTCAACTATTAGTTGTTGAACCCCTACATACCCCAGATTTTCTACAAACTGATTGACTAAATCATCAAAAGATAGAAGGTCTGTCCATACCCTTTCTTAATATGCTACACTTTCTTTGGGTATAGCACTTGTGGGTTGCAAATCCAGCCACCGCCATAATTAAATATTAAGTCAATTAATACGATCACTAACTTTCTGCAAACATACAACAAAGAAAAGAGAGAAAAAAATTTAGAAAACAATAAAGAATTCTAGCAAAAGAGGCATAAAAATAGGAATAAACATGTGAGCCCCTCCCCCCCCCCCCAATTAATAAAGAAAGACAGAATCTGCATTTACTATGGCACTATGAGGGCCCTCTGTTAATAAAGAATTCACAAAATAATAAATAACCCCAAAAATGTCCGACATGCAAGTAATTTAAAGGACCATTTATTTACTACCGAACAAAAAGTAACCAAATTTATATGGGACTATCTAGATAACAATAGAAAATGTAAACGGTACAAAAATAAGAAACCCTAAACCACCTTTAAGAAATTATTCGAAACCCTAGAACACAAATCCTATACCAGCTAGAACCCTCAACAAAATAGCATAACAAATCGACTAAAAAACAAAAAAGCTAACAATTTCATGAAGAAGGATGGTACCTTTGAACTCGTACAACCCTAAATCGCCAAACTTCATGCGCAAACCTTCTATCGCCAAACTTCAGTAAAGAACTTAGAAAAGAGAGACAAAACTAGGGTTGACCGCTGTAAAATGATAAGGATTTTTATTTAAGCGGGGTTTTCATTTAATTGGGTATTGGGTTATTGAAATGGGTGGGTCGAGTAGTTAATTGTGAGATGGGTATTTAAGTTGGGTCTAAAAATTGCACAGGCATTGAACACATGTCCCCTCCATTAATGAAAGGGTACAAATATTTAACATTGTGACGGTAGGGAGTCAAAAGTACCAATAGTATAACGAAGCCTTTCTAAATACTATGTTCAATAGTACATGGGTATATTTGACCCTTTTTCATTTAAACAACTATACTAAGTGGTAGGATAGTAGTTGAATGCCTTCAGTCGTCTATGTAGTCTTTGTTCCAGATTTCCTCTGCAGGGTATATCTAATATAGGTGCTCTACTGAGTGTTGCCGTATTTCTTTGTTTTGCTTGAAATATTCTAAAATTCCTCTCTTGCCATATATAATATATGCTACCAACAAGGGTCATCCTCTATACTTCAATTAATGAGTTCTTCCCTTTGTGGTACCTCTCAGCCTAGTCTAACTCATGTTTCCATGTCATCACCTACCTGCGTATCCCCTACCACTCCAGTATTGCTGTCTAAATTTGTGAGGAATATGAGCAGCTAAAGAATAGATGATCGATGGACTCATATTTTGTATTTCATAAAGGACATATTACATTATTCAAACATACCCATTTATTTACCAGTCTTTGGTTAGCAATCTCCTATGTGCAGCCGGGTAGAAGATAAATATCCACTTAGCAACATTATTGCCTATCATTCTTCTCCAGGAGACCTTTGGGAAGTCCGCTCTTAGACTCATATAAATATTTTTTATTGACAAATTTCTGGCCTTACTTCATTGTCTTACTTCATCCTCTTCTGAGTATCCAACTTCCTCAAAGTATTTCCTTGCCTTCGCTAATTTTTGAACAATTCAAGATGCTTGTTTTGGCTCAGCACCCCACAGTTTGTTTGTTTTTTATAGTATATGTGCACCCGTGGAACCAACATCTTATCTTTGTTCTTGCATAGATTTCATAAAATTTGCAAACATATGCTTTATTCCATGTACCCAAATCAATAAAGTTCAAGCTACATGTTGTTCACAGCACATTCTATCTGATCACGCCCAACTATGCCTTATAAAAAGGATTAAGCGGACATTGCAAATATAATCTGAATATTTAGCCCAGAGTCGAACCCACAAGGAATTAACATATCAATTACTCTTGTTAGACTTATGAAATTCTACGTAATAAACTTCCCAAACGTATTGAATATCAATTGAGGATATTTCTATTAACTAAGACTGATTGCAATTAAGAAAACTGACTGCAATTAAGCAAATAAAGACTAACTATGATTAAGTTGTAAACAATTAAGAGAAGGATCTAAGGTCATGATTTTTCCTATTAATGGAATCCCTTCCAGTTATGTTTCACATAGAATTGCCTAATCGTCTCTATCAATTATGAGCACTCTTATTACCATAAATCTCTCCCGAATAATTACGATAATTTACTAAACACAATCTCTTGAGTTACGCAGATGGCTTTGTTTATTACAGCTCACTTTAGAATGTACCCAAGACTTCGTTATCCCTAATACCACCTTTAAACCCTCGATTATTAATCCTTTATATACTTTGGGAGTGGTGTTGTTCAATAATTACCTAAATATGTACTCTCTCCCAAGTTATGCACGCTAAATAGGCATAGCTAATTGAGGATCCTATCAATTAACTACAACAAGAACGCAGTTGAACAAATAGAGATTAAACTGCGCAGACTATATTAACATGACAAGAAGTTCATCCTTCAATTGGTTCCATCAAAACCCTAGATTAAGGAGTTAGCTACGCATAACAAGATAAGATAAAACTACTAAATTGTTCATAATGTGCAATTGAAATAACAAAGAGAAGATAGAAAACTCTACTAGTTAGTTGCTCTTCTCTCACTTGTTCTTGCCTCCAAAATAGTCTAAAAACAAGGTTGAAACTTTCTTGGGCGAGCTTCTTGAGTTTATAAGGGTTTGGAATAAGTTTTCCCTGATTTACACTTTGGTCCCAAAATTTTCGGGTAGCCGCACAGTTCATCGCGGCCGCGGCAAAATGCGGTGCGACCGCGGTGAGAGCCAATCATTCTGCCTCGCTTTATTAGCTTGCCGCAATCGACCGCGGTCGAGGTGGCTCAAGCCCATTCCTCTTTTTTTTTCTTTCCACTCGGGTGCTTCTTGATTGGCCTTTTTTCCACATTATTGCCTCCAAAGCACTCCACAGTTCTTCCTAACTTGGATTAATCCCTGCGAAGCAAAAGAACACCAATTAGAGCATTTTGTTATCATGTAGCCTTTCAAACAACAATAAAGCATGGTACATTTAGGGTTTAAATATCGCCTATATAGCCTATTATCAACACCCCACACTTAAATCATTACTAGTCCTCGAGCAATCCACCACACTCTATCAAAGTTCCTTCCCCAAGCTTTTTCCCTTAACGTATCACACCAAGAACAATTCACCAAAGTTGCACCTAGTAGTGAACAACCTTTGCCTCAAAAGTCAAATCTCAAGTGTCGTACAATATTCATACTTATTCAAACTACTCTATAGAGAGGTCAATACTTACCTTTCCTTCGTGAATCGCATGCCCTCACATCACACAAGAGAGTAGTTCCACGAACAATATATTAAGAACAATTAGGAACTCAGATAGACAAAATTCGCTCACTCTCAAAAAGAACATTAACATGCAAACAAAGATGCACCATAGGCTTGCCCGTAGTGTACTACTCTACTAATCGAGCCTATTTAGTATAAGATCAATTAGGACTTCACTTGGTTGTAATATAGGCTAAGGGATGGGTAGGATATATTTGGATATAGTGACTAACCTCCCTAAGCATTTTTAATACACTCACGTTAACCTCCAAAATCATACTTATGTCAACCAGACATTCCACCACATTTTTCTTTATAACATCCCATTCCTTCAGGTGCATTTGTATCAAGCCACCACTTATCAACTACTACATTTATTCATTCTCCTTTTTTAAGTGGTGCTTCTTCTTTTACTTTTGCAAAAAGCATGTTTCCTCTATTTCATTGGTTCCACTCAAAAACCAAACCACCACCCGACATTTTAACCTTTGCATATTTCAAGGCCATTCAAGTGCTCATGGGAGGTAAAAGGGGTTCAAACAGATGGCTATTCAAACAATTGGGTAAGGTTCGCAATGTGGTTGCCAAAGAAATAGGATTATAGGTTCAACGGGGTTAACTATGATGTATTACATTTAGGTGGGTCTACTTTATATATCTGGCTTAACAAAGAAATGCCTATATCACTTATAAGACTGAATGAAGCTATTATTTCTCTTTGCAAATATACAGGGCAAGTTCTAGGCATCAAATATAAAGCATAGAATATAGTACAGCTCACACACACATGGCACATGACTCACTCCAGATTGGATTATCAAGACACTCTCTTTTGAGTGTTCAAGTCAGTTACAAACATACAAATGTAAGGCACTTTAGCAAGAGTGACTAAGCATTACACTCTAGTGTCTACTGTGTTCAGATGTATTAACGCCAAGGGTTTCTCTTTCTATTTCAGCTCGTAGCCCATCAATACTAACTAAAAACTAAAAATAAAATAAACCAAAAAAAAATCTACTTACACCCGGTTCAAGCTAAACCGTTGGAAAAGAACCGTGGCCCAAAGAAAAATCAAGGGGAAGTTACTATACTACCTAAAATAAAAATATTTTTGTTTTTTTTTCTAGACTTACTTCCCTCAAGAAATGTTTTTCTAGACTTTCTCCGACTTGGCCTATTGAGTGGTCAGAGTGTCAACTCTGGTGCCCAGGTCAGTGACAGAAGTGCGGAGACCAGCCATTTCTTGCTCCAGGGCTGTCAGGCGGGTACTTCGGTAGGGTTGTGATGGACCCGCCTCATCAGTTCTCGGAGGTGGTGGGACAGCAGCAGTCTCAGCAGCCTCGTCAGCTTCATCATCATCCTCATCCATCACCACCGGCTCTTTCCCAATTGTGATTTTGCTCGCCCAGAACGAGGCTTTCAACGGAAATTTCCCATCAACTCTGAGGATTTTAGGGACTAGCAGCACGGCACAACTTGGTATCCAGAGAAAGGAAGTAAAAAACTTTGAGTATCTTAGGTGATCGAATGAACATCTCATCATAGAGGAGTTGGGCGACATCAAAATCCTGGTGGGTCATAAGATTGTATATAGTCGCTGCCCATGGCCCATTGACATCAGTCATGTAGCTGGAGGGTAGCAAGCGGCTGTTGATAATTGTGAGCCAACACTTAGCCTCCCAATTAAGAGACTGTGAGTTCAATGTTATCCGATGCTTTATCCATATAAACTCCCTCTCAGGCACACATATTACATCAAGAATTATGCCCAATCGACCCTTGGGCGATGATAAGCAATGTACTAGTGGATGGCCTCGAGGGACTCATTTACCCGGGTATTGCATACTGTGACAACCCCATTCTCATGTTCCAGGAAGTTAGCATACAATTCCCTCACCATCTGTACATTCGCCTCCTCCGATTCCTCAAAGAAGATGTCTAGCTGACACCTCCTCAACTCACTGAATATATTTGGGCATTCCACTTGCAAAGCTTCACAGTCAATATGCACCTCCGGTAATAATTTCTTCGTCGGCTTAGAGACAAACCTAAAGCTATCAAACTGTTCCGCACTAGGTTGACCCCGAGCTCTCGAAGAACTGTCGGGTCCACTAGCGGAGGACCCTATGGTGCGTCTCTTCCTAGATAGGTGCATTGTACCTGCCAAACAAATAAAGGCTCCTATTAGTGGGGGTTTGAGTTGTGTAAACCTTGGGTGATTACTTAGACCTCACCACCGCCAAGATCATATTAGCCCTTAGAACACCATTGGGGGAATTCCACAAACACCTTGTGAGCAAGGCACTATCCTAACACATTTAGCCCTCATGTATACATCAATTCATCCCCCCCAAATCAACCATTTGTAATTCACCATTTCACCCCACAACAATTAGTACCCACAAGCATACACTTCTCTACAGCATGGTGCACACACCACTCTACAACATTGTGCACATAACCCATTAACAAGTAATCAAAAAAAATGAAAATCAAAAGAAAAAAAACAAAAATCTACTAGAAATACTACACCATCACAACATGGAACTAACATAAAAAACAAAAACAAAAATACAATATAAGAGATAGGGGGAGTGACATACCTTGATGGAAGAGAGAGTGAGATGAATGGAGATTGGGGGAGTGAGAGAAGTGAAGAAGAAGAAGAAGAAGAAGAAGAAGAAGAAGAAGAAGAAGAAGAAGAAGAGGAAGAAGTGAGGGTTTAGAGAGAGAGAGAGGATATGGGGAAAGTGAGGGGGGTGTTTTAATGAAATTAAAAGCGGGGAGAAGAAAAAAACGAAATTTTACTTACCTGGGGGACGGATTCTAGCAAACCGCCGCAGCCGAGCCGCGGTCAAGCCATGATCCTGGAGAAAGAAAATACCTGAGGCGGAATGTTTTTGTTTGACCGCGGTCCTACTGCAGTTGCGGTAGGTCGAGTAAAGTCCAGGCAGACTATCGTCATTGACCGCGATCGAGCCGCTGTCGCAGCGCGATGAATTTTTTTTAGAAAGTTACATAAGAAAACAAAAACAACAACATTCATGGGTTGCCTCCCACGCAGCGCCTGATTTAGCATTGCGGCACGTCACAAATAAGCATATTTACGGTTCGCTTGGCCTCTAAGGTTCCGTCAGGTGGATCTCTGTCACTTCTATTGGTTCATTCATGCCTACATATAGTTTCAATCTCTGCCCATTGACTCTAGACGTGTGAGAGTCTTTCTCTGAGGCAATCTCTACAGCCCCTGAAAGGAATACTTCGACCACTCAAAATGGACCAGACCATCGTAACTTCAGCTTACCCGGGAGTAGCCTTAATCTTGAGTTATAAAGAAACACCTTGTCCCCGGGGTTGAAATATCACTCAACAATGTTCTGGTTGTGCAACCTTTTCATTCTTTCCTTGTACAACCTTCTGCTCTCAAAAGCCAGATATCGAAACTCATCAAGCTCATGCAATTAAGTGGTTCTTGTTGTGCCCGCAGCCTCAATATCTAGGTTCAGCTGTTTCAGTGCCCACCAAGCTTTATGTTCAAGTTCCACTGGTAAGTGGCAGGCCTTCCCGAACACCAACTTATATGGTTACATACCAATTGGTGTTTTAAAAGCAGTTCTATAAGCCCAGAGTACATCATCTAGCTTTTTCGCACAATCAGTTCTTATGGCATTTACCGTCTTGGTCAATACACTTTTTATCTCTCTATTAGAAACTTCCACCTGTTCATTGGTCTTTGGATGATATGGTGTTTCCACCTTGTGGCGTACATCATACTTCGCTAGCAACTTCTCGAAGGCTCGATTATAGAAGTGGGTGCCTCCGTCACTGATAATCGCTCTCGGGGTCCCAAAATGGGTGAATATGTTCTTTTTCAAAAACCCCCACAACCACTCTTGTATCATTAGTGGGAAATGTTGTAGCTTCTACCTATTTGGACACGTATCTACAGTAACAAGTATGTACTTATTACCAAAGGAGCTGACGAAGGGTCCCATGAAGTCAATCCCCCAGACATCGAACACTTCAACCTCTTGAATCGGGCTCATGGGCATCTCATGGCGATGGGAAATGTTCCCGATTCGCTGATATTCATTGTAGCCCTTCACCCATTGATGTGTATTCTCAAACACTATTGGCCAAAAGAAACCGGCCTCTAGCACTTTTGCGGTTATTCGGACTCCTCCAAAATGCCCTCCATACGCCAATGCATGACATGCCTACAAAACAAAAGATTGTTCTATCTCGGGGACACACCTTCGGATCATATTGTCAATGCATATTCGAAATAGATAAGGTTCCTCCAATAATACATGCGGCATTCACGATAAAACTTTTTCTTTTGTACAGAGGAGAGGTCATAGGGAACTATACCGCTTGCCAGGTAATTTTCAAAGTCTGCATACCATGGCACTTCCTCAAGACTTGTAGCGAGAAGTTGCTCGTCTAGAAAGGTTTCCAGAATATCCTCAACCTCAACTAAGTTCTCAGCTCTTTCAAGTCATGATAGATGGTCAGCGACTTGGTTTTTTGTGCCCTTATGATCACAAATTTCGAGGTCAAACTCTTGCAGTAATAGCACCCAACAAATCAGGCATGGTTTAGACTCCTTCTCAATCAAGTACTTGAGAGCTGCATAAGCCAATCAGGTATGATTTGAACTTGGCGAAAGCAAACACCACAGCCAACATCTCCTTCTCAGTCACAGTGTAGTTTAGTTGGGCTCCACTCTGCATTCTACTGGCATAGTAGATTGGATGCATTAGCTTGTCTTTCCGCTATCCCAGCACTTTCCCCACTGTGTAGTCACTGGCATCACACATGAGTTCGAATAGTTGCTCCCAGTCGGGGGCAACAATGATAGGTGTTGTGACCAGCCTCTTTTTCAACTCCTCGAATGCTACCTTGCAATCATTAGAAAACAAGATGGGGTGATCTTTTTCTAACAGCTTACAGAGAGGGTTGGCAATTTTTGAAAAGTCTCTTGTGAATCTCTGTTAGAAATCGACATGCCCGGGGAAGCTCCTGATTGCCTTGACTGAAGTTGGAGGTGGCAGCTTTGCTATCACGTCTACTTTAGCACAATCCACCTATATTCCTTTACTTGATACCCGGTGTCCCAAGACTATGCCCTCTTGTACCATAAAATGGCACTTCTCCCAATTAAGAACCAGGTTAGTCTCAATACATTGTTTCAGCGCACGAGTCAAATTTATAAGGCACTCATCGAATGATTTCCCCACCACTGAGAAATCATCCATGAATACCTCCATTATGTCCTCTACCATGTCTGTGAATATGGCCATCATGCACCTTTGGAATGTGGCAGGTGCATTACATAGGCCAAACGACATCCTCCGAAAATCATAAATGCCATATGGGCAAGTGAAGGAGGTCTTTTCTATGTTCCCTGGTGCAATGGAGATTTGATTGTACCTTGAGTACCCATCCAGAAAATAGAAGTGAGACCTCCCTGCCAATCTGTCTAGCATCTGATCAATGAAGGGAAGTGGGAAGTGTCTTTCCAGGTGGCCAGATTTAACTTCTGTAGTCCATGCAAAATCTCTAGCCCGTGACGGTTCTCGTAGATATCAGCTCATTGTTATCGTTTTTTACTAGCTTCATGCCACCCTTCTTAGGCACACATTGCACCGGGCTAACCCAGCTGCTGTCAGAGATTGGGAAAATGATTTCCGTTGTGAGCACGTGATTTTTGCTTCACGAAAATTACTCCAAAAGAAATCAAAAAATTAAAGCAAATTGTCTTTGGGTATAATTTTGAGAATTTTGCGTGACATTGTGGATAATCATTTTTGTCTGTGAATGTTCATCTTATTTAATTAATGGAAAAATACAAAAATACACATTGCATATATATTTAGGAGTTAATTGTGCATTTAGGAATTAATTAAACCCTGATTTAGTTTTAAAAAAGGAAAATCACAAAATATGCATTTTTTTCCTCTATTTTTTGTCATTTAAATGTGCCATTGTGTGATTTTATTTTTAACTTGTGTGTTAGCTGTTGTTAAGGGTTAATTAATATTTGGTGTTTAATTTTGGTTTTACATTTTTACTTAGGAATTTTGTTGAATTAGAAATTAAAAGAAGAAAAAGAAAAGTTGAAAAAATGAAGAAAAAACTCGGATTGGGCCCAAAATTAGACCAACAAATCAATCCCAAAGCATTTGAACGACCCAGTCCAGGTCCCTGATCTCCCAGACCCTCAAACGATGTCGTTTCAAGCCTATCGGATTTGGACCGTTGATCAAACAGATCTAACGGTCCAGTGCAGCTCCCGACTTAAGTCAAACGACGCCGTTTCATGCGAATTGATCTGAGCCATTCATCTTGTTCAATCTAACAGTCTCAATCCCTTACCATAACCTGACCCATTTCACCCAAAGACCGACCCAATCTCGTCACTTAACCAAACGGCGTCGTCTCCCTTTAATGAAAGGATCCAGGCCGTTGATCAGGCTTGATTGAACGGCCAAGATCTAACCACCTCGCCCCTATATAAAATTAACCTCCTACCCCAACCCCCCAAATCAAACCCCTTCCCCCTCTCATCTCCTGTTCATCATCTCAAAGATTAGAGACGAGCTAGGGTTTAACCCTAGCTGCCACCCTATCCCAGCGCCTGATACCCGGCGGCAACAACGCCGTCGGCCACCATCTTAACACCCTAGGGCCACTCAACCACCCTGAATCCTATTCCACTGGTCGTTTGGTTCGAATCCTACCCAAACGTTTCGAATTTTCGTTTGAATATTCGAGCAAAAACCTAACTTACACCAACCAGCCCCAAATTCCCACCAGTCACTCCCTTAACCTCCCTCATACCCTGAATAACTTTGGTTTCCTTCGAATCTGACCAGAACTATTCGAACCCCAAATCGATCCCTCAAGAACCCTAGAAAACTAGATGATGAAATCTATCCAATTAATTAGGGACTTGGGGTCTAATCAACTTTAATCGAGGTGTTCTCAGTTGAGAACACTTCGACTAAGGTCTGTTCGACCTAAAGTGGTCAGCCCGAGTTCAAACTTGGGTCGCCTGAGTTCTGAGGTACCTTTTTCTTTTTCTTTTGTTCTATATTCATATTTTTATCTGTTTACATGTTTAGTTTAGTTTATTTGATTTTTCAATTTTTTTTCTTTCAACTTATTCTGGCCATCTTAAAAGACCCTTTGTTTGGTCGATTTTTCTATTTCATGTGTTAAATATGTTTTATAGACTATATATTCGATTCGATTAACATCATCGAGTAGTTAGTTCACTTTGGTCCCCTGTTTTGCCAAAGCCACTGAATTCATTTGGTGGCTTGTTTGTTTATTGTGTGTTTGTTGTCTGTTATAGCTCATATAGTCGATTGATTAAATGTCGTCAATTAGTTTCTTGTATTTGAATACCAGAATCACATGATGATAGTTTTATTTTTCCAGTATGTTTGTCATCTTGTTTTTTCTGTTTGATTTGTGCGATCAAGATGAGTTTATGAATGTGTTCATCTCCTCTTTTGGATTGAATGATTGCCCATTTGAAAATCACCACTGTTTTGCATATTGGATCACTTGCCTTGCTTCAACTCTGTATGAATCACTGCCTAAATTTGACTAGGATTGGTTATAGCTGTATGGTTGTTTAGTAGTTCATAATCAGTGTTAGTTAAATTTAGAGGGGTTTATATACTGACTGTTAAAAGTTAGGGCAGAACAGTAATCTTCAGGGGTTAATGGCAATTTTGGGGTTTAATAGGGTCTAATTAGAATTAACTAAGAGGGTCTGTCAAGTTGGTTAATAATTAAACTTAGTTTAATATCAGTAGGGGACATAACACAAGGGCATGGGGTTTAATATGAATATTCTAACACACCCATGACTCTTGATTAGTACAATGGGAACCAAGTGTGGGGAGCAAAAATAACTTGCATCAAGAAGACAAGTAGGAGTGGGAATCAAAGAGGAATGGGCAGGTCTAGGTCTAATAGTTTCAAGGCAGACCTTAGAGGTCTGTTCCTGGTTATAAATAGGATCAGTTTTGACATAAAAAGGGCTAGCTTTTGGATCTGAAAGTTCAATATTAAGAGAGAAGGAAAACTGGCTGGCTGTTATCTTGCTAAGTCAGAGATATAGATGTTTTATAACTGTATTTTGCACACAAAGTTGAGTGATTTTTTAGAGTGTTTCTGTTCTAGTGAAAAGAAAAAAAAATCTAAACTGTTTCATTGATTCTTGGGTTTTCTGCTTGGTTTAAATCTGGTCATTGGGTTTTCTGCTACTGTTTGTTACTGGGTTGTTCTGTGTTGCTGAGTTTGTTGTTGCTGTGTATGCTACTGCTGTGCTGATCATTCCTCTTCTTCTTTTGCTTTCCAATACTAGGTACACAATTGATTCACTGAATCCTGTAAGTTGAACTTGAAGCATGAATACAAACATCGAAAAGTTGAAGTTATTTTGAGTTCACTATTAGTTGTATATGGAGCATTAGTTGCATATAATAGTACTCTTCCTCTATTAGAATCATGTAGTTAGCTGTGATGCATAACTGAGCAATTTTATAGTAACTTAGTTTATGAATTTCCATGTATGCTCTTAGTAAAACAAGGATGAGGCTGCCATGAAGAGTACTCTGTTTATTTCAATTTACCTGTTAGATAGTACATGTTTAATGTATGTCCATTATTGTCCAACCATCTAAATAACGGGAATGAGATGAAGATAGCATGAGTTCATTTTTTCTTTTCACTATTGAATCCGCCTGTTTGAACCCGTTAGTTCCTTTGTCATAGAGGTTTCAATACCGCCAACAATAGGTGGATAATAATTGAAAGTACCCCACTTGCTAAAAATCTGAAATATTGTGTTTAGCTTCGTCCTGTAATGCAATTGACAATAACCTGCCTATGCTAAATCGAACTCGAGTCCATTTTCTGCGAACTGAACGTTAGACTAGGCCTCAACTCATAATCATGTTAAATTAATTAGCACTATTTCTTCTTTCATTTTAGAGACAAACAAAAAAATAGACAAAATATAGTCACTGTAGGATTATCCTGTTAAAATAAAATTAGACGAGTCTCGCCAAATGAAAAGGCACAAACTGCGGGGCCCTCATAAGTGCATATATTAACTGCTTAAATTTCGGGAGTGGCCGTTTAGCGAATTTCACAGCTTTCCCCAAAAATAATAACACGATAGTCTCTTTAGGCACGTGCTTAATAATCTTACCTTCTTAAATTCGGGTGTGCATTTCATGCGACCCAAATCCAAATCCCAAAATGTCGAATCAGATGTGTTCAGGATTGCGGGTTCATTTCATGTGGTGCAATCCAAAGACATGTCTCAGACGACGTTCAATTTTCTTTGATAAATTAAATTAAAGTGGTTAAAAGTTAAAATTGGCATATAAGTTACACCATGTATAAAAATCAGTTAAATAAGCTAAACATGACAGTTGAGCGATCGTGCTAGAACCACGAAACTCGGGAATGCCTAACACCTTCTCCCGGGTTAACAGAATTCCTTATCCGGATTTTTGGTTCGTGAACTGTTAAACAGAGTCATTCTTTTCCTCGATTAGAGATTATACCAATGACTTGGGACACCATAAATCTCCCAAGTGGCGACTCTGAATGTTAATAATAAATCCCGTTTCGATTGTCCTTTATTTGGAAAAAACTCCTTTACCCCTCGCGGGGGCGGAAAAAAGAAGGTGTGACACCCGTATCCAACCACTTTATCACTTTTTTCTTCACCATTTCTTTCATGTAGGGGTTCAGCCTTCTTTGGTGTTCCCTGGAAGGTTTGCGACCTTCTTCCAGCAGAATTTTATACAATAGGCTGGGCTGATCCCCTTAATATCTGCCATGGTCCACCCAATGGCAGTCTTATACTCCTTGAGTACCTGCAAAAGTTGTTGTGCCTGCACATCTAACAAACTAGATGAGATAATAATAGGTAATGTGGAGTTAGGTCCGAGGAACTCATACCTAAGATGGGCGGGCAGTGGCTTCAATTCTAGCTTTGGTGGTTCTTCTATGAAAGGCTTGGCTGGAGGAGTTTCTCTGTTTTCTAAGTGCAGGGGCTCAAATTCAAGAGTTCTATCCCAAAATCATCTGCCCTCTAAAGCCAACACCCATTCTGCTAGTTCTTCCCGATTCACCTCATCTAAATTTACCAGACATGCAGCAAGAGTGTCCTCAATAGTCAACATCTCATCATCAGCTTCTACGATTACATCCACAGCATCAATAAGAGAACAATTGGGGAACTCACTTGGTCACCTCATAGACTTCTGCATATTGAATGTTATCTCTTCATCTTTCAATCTCATCTTGAGCTCCCTAATCTCACAATGAATGAGAGCTCTCCCAGTGGCCAAGAATGGCCTTCCTAAAATTATAAGAATCTCTTCATCCACCTTTCAATCTAGAATCATAAAATCTGCAGGGAATACAAATTTCCCTACCTGAATCAACACATCATCCAAGATATCTGAAGGTCTTTTCACGGTCATGTTAACCAACTGCAATAACATAGAAGTGGGTCTAGCTCTTTCAATCCCCAACCTCTTATAGATCGCCAAAAGCATAAGATTTATGCTAGCCCCAGAATCACATAGTGCTTTGGCGAAAGCAAAATTTTCAATGGTACAGGGAATTGTGAAACTCGTTGGGTCAGACAGCTTCTCAACTATTGGTCTTGTTACCATCGCATTGTAGGTCTGCGTCAAAGTCACTGTGGCCAAGTCTTGGAAATCGAATTTTTGGGACATCAAGTCCTTCATCATTTTTGCATAACCCGGCATCTCCTTCAAAGCATTAATCAATGGAATATTTACCTGGATTTGTTTCAGCATCTCCAAGAATTTCTTGTATTGTTCTCTTTTTGGTACTTGGTCAGCCTCTGTGGGAATGGTGCGGGGGGTCTCTTCTTCCCAATGATCTGGGTATTTTCTTTTTCAGCTACCACCTCAAGTACCAGTTCCCGGGCTATCTCAACTTCTCTCTCAGCCTCGATATGTGTGTTATGTTCTTCCTGGGTAGGCTGTACTGTCAACTCGGTCAGTTTTGTTGACTCATCTAGCTCAATGGGCACTGGTACAAGTGTTTCAGCCTATCTGCTTTCTCGAGCCCTCTCTTGCTCCAAGTCTAAGTCTCTTCCATTACGTAGACTCACTGCCATCAGCTGCTTCGGGCCTTGATCTTTTGGATTTATTTGAGTTTTGCAGGTAATGTCCCATGAGGACGATTGTTTAAAGACATTATCTTAGTTATTTCCACCCCTCTAGTCGACAAGAATTTTCTACAAGCAGTCACAGTGAGTTGAATCATCTTCTTTGATAGTATAAACACCTACGACCAAAACACTTGATCGGAGAATAAGATACATTTAATGAGTTGTATTCTTCCAACGCAGAATAGAAATCTTGTCCAAGACTGTATTCTCCCTAGTATCTTCTCAATTAGAGGTGGATATTGCACCAGTGAGATTCCTGAAGCTTGCTTGTTAGCACTTTGGAGATTCTCTTGTACAATAGTGTAGATCATGATATTGGCCTCTACTCAGTAATTCCGGAAGGGTTAGTTACCTTAGGAACATTGATAACTGTTGTGCAATTCAAAGACTGATACATATTTACATTTGAAAAGAACTCTAGCACAATATTTGTAACTTTAGTATCAATCACAAGCCAAGCTCTGTTAAACAACAAGGAATGAAACCATCGCTAGGAGCATTGTTGTCACTAATATCTTTAAGGGCATGTTAGACTTTCTCTCTATTGATAGCTAACACCAGTTTTAGTTGTTGTTCTCTATTCACCAGTGGTCCATCTCTCATCACTGTTAGGTTAATTGCTTGCAAACCTTCAGTTGTTGAGCCTAATAGTTTTCTATAAAGCCCTTTCACTTCCTCCTCAATCCCTTGCTTTGCCTGGACCAGCTCCCCATTGCTTCTTACTAGGCTTCTAATCTTGTTTTGGGCATAATATTTTTCACACTTGCAAAGAAATTAGCATTTCCCAACTTCAGCCATTGTTTTGTAGAATTCTGCTTTATAATACTTTCTTCTACCTCTATCCACTTCTCCAATTGTACCTTGATATCTTTCTTAGCTGAAATCGTGGCCTCAGGTTGTCCGGGATTCCTCGTTTGCTCTTGGACCGTTGTCTATAGTTTTTAGTTCTACTATCCACTCCACTATAAAGATGATCTAGAGCATGGAATTAATTTTTTTTAATCAATCAAGTGGTGAACACATGAAGCTTAATGGTAAAATTTAGTATGAAGAAGGTGAAAATGGCAGTATTGGCCAATTTGTCATGAACTGTTGACTGAATTTGATGCGCATGGGTCGAGAAATAGGCAAAAAATAAGGGATGAGTTTTAATTGGATCCGACTATTAAAAAGGGGGTGGTTACTTTTGTTCTTAAGTTGCCTCGTGGAATTTTGTTAAAATTAGGGGTATATTGTGTGATAGTATAACGGTAGGGACTCAAACAACCAGATTGTGTAACAAAGGGTTGGATTAAACAATATTTGAAAGTAGAGGGATATATTTGACCATTTTCTATTGGCTATATTATCAATTGAAAAATAAATAGAGGAAAATGATTAATAAATTTAATAACTTTACGTCTCAAAAATTAGATAAATAGACTTTAAAAAAATTTATATTACAGTTTTTTCAACAAAAAAAAAATTAAGGCCTCTTAATATCATTTTACTTTAGGCCACTGACTTTTCTAAGCTGCCCCTGTTACGAGCCAAATTATATCATATAAACTTGAACGATGGAATAAACTAAATCTGCCAAATATATATAGTAACATTTTTTGCGAAATAAATTTTCGATAAAATATTGCTCCTAAATTGTTAGTTTTGAATTTAGGTGGTTTCTGAATTGATTTTGGTTGTTTCTGTCACACCTCCTTTTTTACACACCTACCCCGAAGGGTAATGTATAAGGGAGTTTTTCCATTCAAAGTGACATTATTCGAAATGGGATTATTTATTTATTTGGAGTCACCACTTGGGATAGGTTTGGCTTTTGGTGTCCCAAGTCACCGGTTTATCTTGAATCCCAAATCGAGGAAATTTCGACTTCCCGAGTGGAGTCTGCGAACCAGAAATTCTGAATAAGGAATTCTGTTGACCTGAGGGAAGGTGTTACGCACCCTCGGATCCCGTGGTTCTAGCACGGTCGCTTAAACTATTATAATAGGCTAAAAATCTAGTTTTAATATATGTCATCCTATAGTGCCATTTCAAAATATTTACCGCTTTTAATTAATTTTAAGGAAATTGAACGTCGTTTAAAACATGTTTTTGAACCACGTCACATGAAATGCACCCGGATCCTCGACATATTTTATTCAACATTTTGGGATTTGGATTTGGGTCGCATGAAATGCACACCCGAATTTAGGAAGGTAGATTATTAAAATATGTGCCTAAAGCGGCTAACTTGTTGATAACTTTGCGGGAGGCCATATAAATTCGCTAAATGGCACGTCCCAAATTCTAAGTATTTTAATATAAGTATTTAAAGAGGGCCATGCAATTTATGCATTTTTATTTGGCGCGGCGCACCTCGTTTTATTTTAAAGGCCAACCTAAAAGAGCTACAATTTTTATCAAGATCGTCTCTAAAGGGCCTAATTAAATAGCATTATTAATGAACTACTATTGATATCATTTAAGGAATTTTGGGCCTCAAATTCAAGTCCAAATTCAAACAAGAGGAAAACCTCTTAGTTCAAATTTGCCACTTAATTTGGGAAGGCCCAAAGTTACACTAAAATTTTAACCAATAAAAATATTTCAATTTATTTAGCATATTGGGCCTAAAGAGCTGGTCCAAGTGAGAATTCAATTAAACTTAGCATGTAATGGCCATCCACATTTGGGCCCTAGAGCAAGCCCAAATATGAAGCAAACATGGGGCAGGGCTCACGATAAAATAGACTCAAGTGATTTGGTGAGATGATATCTCAGGCCACTGCTATGCGAATGGGCCCGAACTGAACTTAAAGTCGGCCCAAACCAACGAGGCCCAAAAATGCACATGGTGCTTAAATTTCAGTTTTTCATTATTACATCAAACTTGAGGCTAAATTTCATTTTTTTCTTAATATGTAAACAATAAGTAAAATAAAAAGTATCATGCAAAACTAAAGTCAAATTTCATGTTCATCCCACGCTATAGGGATACTGATGAATCCATTCACTTACTTTCTGGAACTCTACACTCTAAACCTATAAAAGTGAAGTCACATTCATACGTTCTTTGTTTTGAACTAGCTATTGGGACTGAAATGGGGAATTAGTATACTGAAATTTTCAAATGCATATAAATGGATGAAATGCCTAAATCCTGTAATTCTACATTTTAGTTATGACCTGTAAGGTTAATCCTAAACAGTCCTACTACAAACATTTATGTAGCCTGTACTTAACATTGATATGAACATATTCACTAATTTCATAATCAATTTCATAACATTCTTCACTATTAAAATCAAACTAGCACCAGAAATTAACCGCGTTATACTAAGGCTAATATTATGTTCAAACTACAAGGCTTGATTAACTTCAAATTATTCTACAGCCTAAAATGAAATTACAACAGCTAGTACTTTACTCATAAAGTCCACCTAAACCTGAAAAAATAAGAATTCATATAGTCCAATTAGTACAAAATAAGCAATAGTCTAAATAACACTATTGAATTAAGCGTCTAAGTACATAAATCAGAACAGATTCACGTAAAACAAAATAAACAAGGAGTTCTTCAATATTCCTCTTCAAAGGCAGTCATACACATGGATCTAGCCCGCACTACACTTGAGGTTTTAAAATGTACCTGGAATTTGAGACAGAATAAGATAAAATGGACAGTCAGCTAAGCAGTAACGAGCAGCAGTCAAAACCAAAGCAATTGAATCAATTTTGAACTCAAAAAAATGCCACATCAACCCAGGAATAACTCGCCTAAGATTAAACACCAAGGAGCAAACAAAAACATATCTCATTGGATCAAAACACCCTTGAAATCAACCTAAAACTCTCTGAACTTGAACGAATGAAATCTGGAAATATTCAAACCATTTTGGACCTTCTATGAACTTGAGAGTTTGATCTAAAACTGAAATTCGAACTTAAACCTAAGAAAATTTGAATGAAGTAGTTTTTTTTTTGGAGTTTTTGCTATTTTTTGGACTTTTGAAGAACTAGGATCTAAAATAAACTTTTCTAACTCTAAGATTACAGATTTTGTTTTTGAATTTTGAAATTCAAATTTTCAGCTGTTCAAAACTTGTAGAAAATTTTGGGGGGAATTTTTTCAGATGCAGAAATTTGTGAAACAAGGCAGTAGGGACTGCCTTTTATAGGCAAAACTAGGGGAAGTTTCAGATTTTACATTTACCCCCCTTGCCACCTCTTTTATTTTTCAGTTTTTACTAATTAATCCCTAAAGTTTTAGCTTTTTGCCCAAATTACTATCCTAAGTTACTATAATTCTAATTGGAACCCCATCTAGAATGTTCTAGGGGTTTTCAAATCAGTTATTTGCCTGTATTCCCTTCTATTGAATTACCTATACTACTCTTGAACTAGTCTGAAATTACTAAGTCTAGTCAAACTAACCCACATCCCTCCTTCCTTAGTCAAATAACATGGTTAAGTAATCAACAGGGACTAAAAAGTTCAGTTAAGTCCAAACCAATCCTAAATTTGAACTAATCACTCAAACCAACTAATCAAAGCATGAAAATTGAATTTAACTAGACTGTTAATCCAAACTAATTTTATTCACTAAACGATTCAATAATTCAAACAAAATTAAACTAAGGCCAAATTATCAGTAACAATCAAGAATTATTTAGTCAAAACCCACAAAGAATCAAAGCAAAAACAGAACAAAATTAAATCAAAAATAAAAGACTAAAACAAAATAGCATCAATTAACATGAAGAAAAAATTAATCTGACTTAAAACGAACAATCAAAAAAACTTAAACTAAACCTAGAACACTGAACAAGAACTACACCTAAACTAATGACAAAATTAAAAGAATAAATTCATGCTATTGATTATTAGAACTCAAAACAAGATAAAAAGATCAAATAAAAACAAAGAAGGATTACTGACCCCCCAAACGGATAAAAACAAAAACCCAAATCAATTAATCATGAAACAAAACAGTCATGGGAGAGAAATTAATTCAAATGACAAAACAAAAATTAAGAAACTCATTGGTGTAACTTCTAAGGTCCTGCCGCTTCTCAGATTTAAAATTTGAACAACTTCGATGAGATTTGAATGCTACTGATGATGAATTCGGCATGAGGGAAGTGAGGAGGTCGCATGGTGTTGATTTGGTGAGATTTGGAGAGCTTGGGATTTTGACTTGATATTCGAGAAGATTGACCGATTTTTGAGGAAAGGGGGTTGTAGATTTGACAAGAGGAGAGGAAGGTGGTTCAAGGGTGTTAATTTGGTGGGGATAGGGTGGTGGCGCCACCGTGCATGGTGGCGGCGGCGGCTAGAATTTTACTATTTTGGGGACATTAGGTGGGACTTAAAATGTAAAAGGGGGATATTCATGAAGGGGGGGTTGAGAGGAGTTTGTGGTGAAATTTTGAACGAATTTGGGTGATCGCCGCCAGCGGAGGCGATTTCCGGCCAGCGGCTTACGGTGGAGAAATGGTGGCGGAGTAACAGTACGATGAAGACGGTTTGTGTCTCTAGGGTTTTCCAAGTTTAGGACCGTTTTATTAAATTTCAAAATTAATTCAGGTCCGTCAGATTATGAGCGATGGATGGCCTAGATTAATTTTCCACTTATTAACTCAAAACGAAGTAGTATTCTTCCTATACTACGTCGTTTCATTAGTCTCAAAGTCATGAGCATTTGGACTGGGTATGGGTGCGGATTTTGGACTGATTTTTGCCGGATTTTTGGGGTTTTAACTTGGGCTGGTACTAGAAATGGCCCAAGTTACACAAACCAGCCAATTAATTTTTTAAAATTCCTTTCATTCTCAATTTTTTTAATTTATTTTTTCTTCTTTTCTTCCTTTTCTTATTCAATTTTTAGATTTTATTAAGTACAAAATTAAAAATAGACAAAAACTGATTTGACTCTAAAATTAAAACTAATTAATTCTCAAAAATTAAACAAATCCTAGTTTAAAAAGAAAACTTAAGGAAAAAACCAAAATTAAAAGTAAAACAATGTAAAAGGACTATTTTGTTATTTTCTCTTGTTTTTGTAATGTTAATTAACTAATGAAAAATGTTAAAATGAGGTTCTAAATGCAAGTATGATATTTTTGTATTTTTCATGAGTTATATCAACTTAAAATGCACAAAAATGCATATAATCACAAAATAATGCAATTAATTTCCTAAAATTCAAATAATAAAAGAAAATTCCTAATTTTAATAAATACTGTAGGAGTAGTTTAAGCGAGGCAAAAATCACATGCTCACAGTTTCACTGGGTGAACCTGTTTAACCAAAAATTAGATTTTTAGTCAAAGCTAGAATTTAGAAGAACACGGGTTACTGATAATCAGAAAAGTATATAAAGAAAAAAAATTGTGAATAAGATAATCAAAAAGTAAGTAAATCAAAGTATATTCCAATAGTATTTCGTGTCCTTACAATTATTTGTTCCTTTCTCTTTTATAGCTATTTTGGGGATATGAGCCTTACCTTTGTCATAATAAGGATATTATGGGCAATTAATGACTTTAAATGATAAGTTACACAATCATATACATTAAATACATATTCTCTAACATTTCCAGTATTTAATACTCATCAAATACTGTATCGGGACTCTTATTTGCTGTCAGATTCATTCTTTTAATTCTTCACAATCTTTGAGCTTTAAATGTCTTGAATAGGTACGAGCGTTGAATTGCTTGTACGACTGCTCGTGCCTCTTCTATTTATCTTGCTCGTATCTGTTGTTGCTCGTACCTCTTAACTAACCTAATTCTTTGACTGTTTGACCAGCCTACGTGTCATGACATGTCATCTCCAATATGCAAACTAAATTTTTCCAATACAGATAGTCCCCCCACTTTCCATTTATTCGTCAGTTGAATATTTGGGAAGTGAATTTCATTAAAGGAGAATTTTTGTCACCATTAATGCTATGACAAGATTGACGCTTCAATGGTCACTTCTATTTAATGCTCTTCACATGTGTCTACTCTTTATTAATTCTGCAGTTTGCACCCCTTTTCAAGGCCTTTTTTTACAGCTCCACTATTCACGAAGTACCAGTTACCATTATTATGACCCTTCCATTACTGCATTTTCGCTTTTGATGGTTGCCCATCAGTATAAATATAATTTTACCTTTTACTTTTTACCACATAAAACTTTTTCGAACATTTGAATTGTGCAAATCTCTGTTCACTTCTTCTTCTTCCTCATCATGTCTTCTTCGGACCCTAACCTTAGGAGAGTTCCTATTTTAGACAACTTTCCCAATGCCCCTGTTAGTCATAGGAGGGGTGGTAGACTTCGTAGCTTAGGATCCTCTCGTGGCAGTGGTTCTGTCATGCCTTCTCCTAGCCCTGGTCCTTCTTCTAGAACTAGAGGTTCTTTTACCAAAAAATCATCTTCTAAGGGCAAAGAACCCTCTGAACCATTACAAGAGCCTTTGGTAGAAGAGATAATCCCTAACAATTTATCTTTTCATCATGATAGACAATCACTTCAAAGCCAAGTTTCTGGTCTGGATTGTGCCGACGCTTACCCCCACTTTGATTACAAAGGTTTTAGCTCCCATAGTCCGTAAAGATTTCCACTGGAGTGACGATTTTCCCATTTTAATCCCCAATCCAAATCAAAGAATTACTTCCTATATGACTAGACTAGCGTTTGTTTACACATACCTTTTTACTCTTGGGTTTAAACCAGCTACTGATCCAGTGATCCTTGATTTCTGTCATTTCTTCAAAGTCTGTTTAGCACAGATTGGCCTACTGGTATGGAGGGCTATTTCTTGTTTAAGACATATGGCCAATTTGGCAGATGTTAATTTCACCTTCCCTCACCTAATTCATCTCTACACCCCTAGACTTTTTCGCAATGGTATTTTTACCTTAGTGGCTAGGATTAAGAGGGTTTTGGTAAGCCCAGAAGATGATAAGGATCGTGGTTGGTATGTCTGGTTTGTTGCTTCCCCCACTGTTGGTTTAGTGGGTGAAGAAAATGTTCCCTTTCCTGATAAGTGGAACTTTGCACGTAAGTCTCTCACCCTTTCTCGTACCTTTTTCTTTCGAGTTTATCAATTTCTTTAACTTTGTTTTTTTAGCAACCATGGGAGTTGTGGAGAACGTTCCCAATTTTCATGGTTGGTTAGATAACTTGTTGAAGATTGCGCCTATGGAGGCTAGGTCTTGGAAATATATTTACAATTGTTACGGTTGGAAAGTAAATACTCACGGTAAGAGTTTTTGTCTTTCTCGTATGTAAAAAAAAATTCCCTTTATTATTTTAACTTTCATCCTTCTCTTTGTCAGGATTTGCTATTCGAGGTGTTACTGCTGAAGCAATTGTAGCCTCTCGTTCCGCTTCAGGAACTCAAATTTCCTTATAAAGGGCTTAGGATATACTCTTGAAAAGAAAAACCATTGACGAGGATGACTCCGAAGAAGAAGATGAAGGTGGTTCCTTGATGACAAGGTCAAGAGTTAGGAGACATATCGTCTCTGATGAAGCCAAAGTTTGTCCTCATCTTTCACCTATCGGGCATGTTCATCTCGTCTCTGATGATGACGTTACTGCCCCTCGTGACACTCGTGACTCTATTAACCAGCTTTTCGTTAGTGGTTTCGAGAGTGGTGAGTTATGGCCTGTTTTGGATGAACTTCCCATGTCTTCCTCTTCAGCTCCCATATCTTTAATTCCTTCTTTTCCTTCTCCTACAATATCATGAACTCTATAGGGTCCTTCCCATGTTGGACTTAGTTTACCCGTGTTGGCTGCCTTTGTAGATAGAAAAATCTTTTTAAGCACGAAATCCCCAATTTTGAAGAATCTCAGGCGAGCTTTCCTATTTTAACATCGTTCGATCACTTGTTTTTGTGCTGCCATTCATATTAACGCAGCTTCTCTCCTGCCTTCCAGTAGATCCAAATTGACCTGCATCTCTTCATCATTAGACTCTTGTGTTTCTTGTGAGAATCTTATGCTTGGTTCTCCTATTTCAACCGGGGTCAATGCCTCAGCTATGTAAACCAAAGAGAAGGGTGTTTCTCCTGTGCTCGTTTTTGTTGTTGTGCGATATGCTCATAAAACTCTGTGTAACACTTCAGGCCAATTACCTTTTGACTCGTCTAATCGTTCTTTAAATTGTTGATTATGACTTTGTTTGTTGATTCTGTTTGCACATTTCCCACTGGATGATATGGTGTAGATGTAATCCTTTTAATTTGCCAACTCTCAAAAAACTCTGTGACTTGAGCTCTGATAAATTGAGGGCTATTGTAACATACGATTTCCTTTGGTACACCAAATCGGCAAATGATATTTCGCCAAATGAAATCCTTAACTTCCTTTTCTTGCACCTGTTTAAATGCTCCCGCCTCCACCTATTTAGTGAAATAATCAGTAAGTACGAGCAGAAACTTTACATGTCCTTTCGCTTGAGGTAATGGTCCTACTATATCCATCCCCCATTTTATAAATGGCCACGGTGCAATGACTGGATGTAATAGTTCTGCTGGCATGTGCATATTGTTACCGTGCCTTTGGAATTTATCACATTTAGCCACAAAGCTTTCCGCTTCTTCTTCCATTTTGGGCCAATAGTACCCTACTCTAATCAAGGTTCTCACCAGTGATCTTCCTCCTACGTGATTCCTACAATGCCCCTCATGTATTTCTCTTATTATATACTCTATTTGCGAAGGTCCGAGGCATCTTGCTAAGGGACCACCGAACATTTTCCGATATAAATTACCTTGATTTAAACAGTACCGAGTATCCTTCTTTCGCAACGCATAAGCTTTCTTCTTATCATCAAGGACGGTACCTGTAAAAAAGCAATAATTTTGTTCCTCCAATCCCAAGTTAAATTATTAAAATTTACCTCGTTCATATTAGGTTCGAGAACTAAGTGAAATAAATGTATTACTGAGGCGTTTGTATCATTTTCTACATCAGCTGCGGATGCGAGATTAGCTAAGGCATCTGCTTCAACATTTTCATCCCTTGGTATTTGTATGACATTCCAAGTTTGGAATTGCTTTATCAGTTCCCGTACCTTTTCCAAGTACTGTTGCATCCTTGCTTCCTTGGCCGTGTAAGTCCCCAGCATTTGATTAACCACGAGTTGTGAATCACTTTTGATCACTATTTGATTTATACCAAGTTCTCGCGCCAATTCTAGACCTGCAATCACAGCTTCATACTCCGTTTCATTTATGGAGTGACATTTAATAGCTTGCCTAATAGTTTCACCCGTAGGTGGTACGAAGATAATTCCTAAACATGCACATTTTGCGTTAGATGAGCCATCAGTGAATAAATTCCACGTTCCTGGATTAGCCCCATTAAGTATCTGTACTTTTTTTTCTTCTTCTAGTTGCATCCCTTGGCTAAAGTCAGCCACGAAATCGGCTAATACTTGGGATTTTATTGTTGTTCTAGGTAGGTACGTGATTTCATATTCACTTAGCTCTATGGCCTATTTAGCCAATCTACCTGATAATTCATGCTTAAGCAATATATTGCGTAAGGGGTATGCAGTCACTACAAAAATGGGATGACATTGAAAATATGGTCTTAACTTTCTAGACGCCATGATTAAAGCAAGTGCTAGTTTTTCCAATTGTGGATACCATGTCTCTACATCTAACAAAGATTTACTAACATAATAGATAGGGGATTGTTTACCTTGTTCTTCTCGAACCAAAACAGCGCTTACCGCAACTTCTGAAATAGCAAGGTAAATGAAAAGTTTCTCCCCAGCCTTTGGTTTTGCTAGAAAAGGTGGATTTGATAAGTATGTTTTCAAATTCCTAAGTGCTTGTTGACATTCCTCATTCCACTCAAAATGATCCCGCTTCTTAAGGGCAGAAAAGAATTTAAAATATTTTTTCGATGATTTAGAAATGAATCTTCCCAAAGCTGCGATCCTTCCTGTCAATCTTTGAACTTCTTTCTTGTTTGTAAGTATATCAGGAATTTCTTCAATGGCCTTAACCTGTGCAGGATTCACTTCAATACCACGGTTAGAAACAAGAAAACCTAAAAACTTACCTAATGCCACACCAAATGCACATTTTTCTGGGTTTAACTTCATATTATATTTTCGTAAAATTTTAAACGTGTCAGACAAATGCGATATATGATCTTCTGAATGCTGAGTCTTAATTAGCATATCATATATATATACCTCAATGGTCTTACCTAAATGCTCTTGAAACATTTGGGTAACTAACCTCTGATACGTTGCACCTGCATTCTTAAGACCAAAGGGTATTACCTTATAACAGTAAGTTCCCATGTCTGTTATGAAAGAAGTTTTTTCCTCATCTTCTGGATCTATTTTGATTTGATTATAGCCTAAATATGCATCTAAGAAACTTAATAGCTCATGTCCTGTAGTATCATCAATTAGTTGATCTATGTGTGGTAAAGGAAAAGAATCTTTTGGACAGGCTTTATTAAGGTCTGTGTAATCTACACAGACTCGCCACTTACAGTTCTTCTTAGGAACCACAACAGTGTTACCTAACCAGTTAGGATATTTTACCTCACGAATTGAACCAATTTTTAGCAATTTTTGGACTTCTTCTTGAATCACATGATTCTTGAAAGTTCCTTGCTTTCTTTTCTTTTGCTTGACTGGAGGGTATGATGGATCTTTATTTAATTTATGAGTCATGACCTCTGGTGGTATCCTTGTCATGTCAGAATGGGACCAAGCAAAACAATCTGCATTAGCTTTTAAAAATTCAATCAACTTACTCTTTACCTCCGGGCTAAAATTGGCTCTTATATACACTTTTCTATTATTGTTTTGATGTATAAATAACTCTTCTGTCATTGTTTTGATGTTCTCATTTTCCTTTGGTTCTTGAATGGTATCAGGTCTTGAATCCACATATGTTTGCCCTTGTTCAGTTGAGGTTGACACCATGTTACCCCCACCTGAATTCTGTAATTGCTATTTGTCTTCTCCCTTAACAGTTGAATTTGCAACGGAATTAATGCTTCTAGATGTTTGTTGATTGCCTATGATTTGGCATATTCCCCATGGTGATGGAAATTTAATAACTTGATGTAAGGTTGATGGAACAACATCCATGTAATGGATCCATGGCCTCCCAAGAATCATGTTGTAAGCCATTTCCATATCTACGACCTGAAATTTGGTATCTTTGACAACGTCTTCTGCAAATGTAGTAAGTATTACTTCTCTTTTCGTTACAACACTAGAGTTATCAAATCCCGACAAAGTATGCGCTTTTGGAACAAATTTATCTTCACCTTGCATCTCGCGTAATACTCGTATCAAAATAATGTTTACAGAACTGCCTGGATCAATTAAAACTCGTTTCACGTTAGTGTCATGTACAAGTAAAGATATTACCAATGCGTCGTTATGTGGAAACAATACGCCATCTACATCTGCATCATCAAAGGTAATATATTCTTCCTCCAAGACTTGTCGTGCCCACTTCCTATGAGAGATTGTTATCTTGGAGATCTTATTAGCTGCAGTATATGAGATGCCATTGATATCTTCGCCCCCACTTATAACATTGATGGTTCTTTTGGGCGAGGGTGGTTTTGAAGGCTCCTGCCTGTTCTTCATGTATGCTTGTTTACCTTTTTCACGGAATAGCTCAGTGAGATACCCTTGTTTTAACAAATGATCAACTTCACCCTGCAGAAATCTGCAATCTACTATTTTATACCCCTGGTCGTTGTGGAATTCATACCAATGATCAGGGTTTCGTCTGTTTGGATTTGATCTCATCTCCTTTGGCCATCGTACCTTATCTCTCATGCTTCATAAAACAGCTTCGAGTTCAGAGGTGCTTACGTTGAAATTGTAACCACCGAACCTTGCCTTTAGACTTCCATCATCATCTCATGACCCACGTGTGTTCCGATCATTCCCAAATCTTGAAGTCGAACATGATTCCTTATTCCTTGTTATCTTGGAGATCTTATTAGCTGCAGTATATGAGATGCCATTGATATCTTCGCCCCCACTTATAACATTGATGGTTCTTTTGGGCGAGGGTGGTTTTGGAGGCTCCTGACTGTTCTTCATGTATGCTTGTTTACCTTTTTCACGGAATAGCTCAGTGAGATACCCTTGTTTTAACAAATGATCAACTTCACCCTGCAGAAATCTGCAATCTACTATTTTATACCCCTGGTCGTTGTGGAATTCATACCAATGATCAGGGTTTCGTCTGTTTGGATTTGATCTCATCTCCTTTGGCCATCGTACCTTATCTCTCATGCTTCATAAAACAGCTTCGAGTTCAGAGGTGCTTACGTTGAAATTGTAACCACCGAACCTTGCCTTTAGACTTCCATCATCATCTCATGACCCACGTGTGTTCCGATCATTCCCAAATCTTGAAGTCGAACCTGATTCCTTATTCCTCGACTTGTGATCGTACCTCTGACTGTCTTGCTTTGATCGTGAGTCTCTTCCTGCGGGTCCCATATATGGCTCGTACCTATTTTTACCAGATTGTTTTTCATTTTCTACACACCTTAAGCTTACTTTTTCTTCTGTTTTATGTCGTAAAATAATATCTTCTTCAATCCTCATATTTGTACTGTATCTGTTGTAAACATCATTCCACGTTGTTGCTGGGAATTCTCGAAGGCTTTCCTAGATTCTCCTCGTAACTTTTGAACTTTTCTCATTGAAATTGCTGGTGAAGGTTATGGCCGTCCAATTGTTAGTTACTCGTGGCAACACTATTCTTTCCCGTTGAAATCTGTCCATGAATTCTCTAAGCAACTCTGAATCTCCTTGCTTGATTTTGAAGATGTCTTCCATTCTCTTTTCAACTTTTTGAGCTCCCGAGTGTGCTTTGATAAATAAATCTATACGCTCGGCAAAAGAATTTATAGAATTTTTAGGTAAAAGAGAATACCATGTTAGTGCCCCTTTAGTGAGTGTTTCACCGAATGTTTTGACCAAGACTGATTCAATCTCCTGCTTAGTCAAATCATTGCCCTTGACACTTGTTGTAAATGCAGTAACGTGATCTGGTGGGTCTGTTATCCCATCATACTTTGGAATATCAGGCATCTTGAACTTCTTTGGAATCAGGAGAGGGGCGGCACTTGGCTTGCAGGGCTATTGAGCATATTTATCTATATCTACCCCCTTGATCACGGGCGGTACTCCGGGTATTTGTTCTATGCGGTCATTTTGCTCCTTAAGCTATTTCTGCAATGTTAGTACTAGATGTTGTAAATCAGAATTAACTGGATTACCTGGGTCTCTCTCTTGTGTTTCACTAGGGGTTCCACCGGTGCCTGAATTAACCAGTCTAGAACGAGGATTCTCCAAAGTATTTGCTATTGGAGCAAGTCTAGGTGGAACAGCAGGTAATTGACTGACAAAAGCTTATAAAGCTTTGTTGACCTGAGTAGCGATAAGTTTTTGTAAAGCATCATCCATAGCTTCAACATTCTCAAATTGAATTTGTTCTTCTGTGTGAGATCCTTCAGGGGTTCCTTCACGAGATCGTCGTGGTGAACCTTGTGGAGAAGGAACTAATGCATTATTGTCTTGCAGATCTCCCTGTAGTTGTTGGTTCGATTGATTTTCTTGGCTTCCTTGGATGTTGTCATTGTTGTTCAACATAGTTGATACCACAAAGAAAATCAAGTTGAGATATAATTGATTATCAGATTCCCGGTAACGGAACTAATTTGTTTAACCAAAAATTAGATTTTAGTCAAAGTTAGAATTTAGAAGAACACGGGTTACTGATAATCAGAAAAGTATATAAAGAAAGAAATTTATGAATAATATGATCAGAAACCAAGTAAATCAAAGTATATTCCAATAGTTATTCGTGTCCTTACAATTGTTTGCTCATTTTCCTTTTATAGTTATTTTGGGGATATGAGCCTTACCTTTGTCATAATAAAGATATTATGGACAATTAATGACTTTAAATGCTACGTTACACAATCATATACATTAAATACATATTCTCTAACGTTTCCAGTATTTAATACTCATCAAATACTGTATCGGGACTCTTATTTGCTATCAGATTCATTTTTTTGATTCTTCACGATCTTTGAGCTTTAAATGTCTTGAATAGGTACGAGCGTTGAATTGCTTGTACGACTGCTCGTGCCTCTTCTATTTATCTTGCTCGTATCTGTTGTTGCCCGTACCTCTTAACTAACCTTAATTCTTTTACTGTTTGATTAGCCTACGTGTCATGACACGTCATCTCCAATATGCAAACTAAATTTTTCCCAATATAGAACCTAAATGGTGTGCTAATATTTCTTTATTCTTCATATGGTTTCTCAATTGATTTCCGTTTTTTCGCCGTGAACCTAAACAATGTGCTCTCTTTGGTTTATTGTCCGCTATTGTTGTGTTTTATTTATTTTTGGAGCTCTCATGAAAAAGACCTCGTGGCTTCGTCAACATATACTGCTATCAATAATGAACGAATAAAGAAAAATTCAACTACTAATCCTCTACTTTCACTAACAAACAACAGAAAATATTATTCTTTGTTGGATGATTTTCTTAAAAGTTCTCCACAATCTTGGCGTAAATCTTATTAACAATATAGGCAATCCTAAATTATGTCGTTTACAGCCTAATTGCTCCATTTTTGGTCATCAATTAGCAAACATAATGTCTGATAGCAACAAATTAAATTTTGATACCCGCTAGATTGGCGTAGTTCCCCTGCTAATTAACCTAATTTTCAAACAACGATATCTTAACAACTATAGTATCAGCTAGGAGTATTTATTTTCTGTATTTCCCATATGGGAGGAAGTTTCCGAGGGGGACAAAATTTGGTGCCTTTAGCTGCTGCCACTTAGAGGACAACGAGAGTCCGTACAAAGAAGGATCCTTCCTTTCCTTTGTCCTCAGTTTTCAGATCTCACTTACTATTCCATCTTCTCATCACCAAAACTTCATTTTCTGTGTTTAACTATAAATGGATTGCAAAGTGTTGACCTAAGCATCTAATCCCATCTCAAATTTCCCAAACAAAAGTTCAATTCTCAAATCTTATCACTTCTTTTGCTCCAAGAAAATTCAATGGCTCTTCCCAACTTTAATGCTCTAAAGGACTTGCACGATTCGGCCAACGACATGCTTAATCACTCACCAGTTGAAATAGCCCATCAGGGACAAGAGAAATGGACTCACCAAGTTTCAGAAACATCGTTAAGAATGCTAGACGTTTGTGGCACAACAAAAGATGTCCTTTTGCTCGTTAAAGATCATGTCCATGACCTCAAATCGACGTTCAGAAGAATCAGCCTTGGCGAAAATGCAACTGCAGAAAACAAGTTTGCACGATATTATTGTCATAGGAAGAAGTTGAAGAAAGAGATGTTAAAACGCTTGCATTCCCTAAAAGGGATGAAACATAACAAGCGCATAAACTCGTCATCATTATCACTAGAGAACTCCAAGAAAGATAAAGAAAATAATCTTATGGTGGTTGTGAATGTGTTAAGAGAAGTAAGAGTTGCAACAATTTCTATTTTGGAATCTTTGATGTCACTTATGTCTATGCCAAGCCCAAATGCTAGGAAAGCAAATAAAGGGTATTTTGGTTCAAAGTTGATGAGAGTAAACAGCTTAAGTTCATGGGAAAAATGCGACGCTATGACGCTGCAGTGTGCCAATAAGAGATTGGGAGCAGTGGAAATCGCCATTGAAGATCTTGAAGGAGAGCTGGAATGTATTATTCGGCGGTTGATCCGAACAAGAGTTTCATTACTGAATATACTTACCTACTAGTTTAATTTGGCGGGAGTACTAGTTAGGATCATTGCGGAGCTCATTAAAGCAATGATGCAAATGGTTGAATTTAAATGTTAGTTTGATGCTTACATTTCAGCTCAAAACGAATTAGTACTAACTAATTACTTAGTTCAATTGAATCATGAATCTTTGATTTGTTGCTCAATGAATTTCAGATCTATCTATCTAAGAGGTCAACTCTTTATTGGGTAGTTTCCTCCTGTCTTTTCTTTATATATCAATTGTTTCTAACTTTCTAATAATTAGGATAACTCATTTCAGCTCAATTTTTTCTAACTTTCTACTTCACCTATTTTGACACTATTTGAATCAGACACTAGCTAGTGTCTCCGATGTTTTAATCTTCATTAATTTACTGCCTCAATCAAATGCTGCTTGATAAAGTTTATTTTAGGTGATTCAAAGGAGAATTAAAAACTATTGTCTCTGATGCTTTTTATCTTCATTTCCTTCCTAAATCAAATGTTGCTTGATAAATTTTATTTTAGTTGGTCCAAACATTTAAGTGTAACAAATGAGAATAGCTACCACCACTTATGTAACGACCTGACCAGTCGTTTTGAGCATTTGCACTTCGGTTGTTAGTTTGAGGGCATGAATAGCTCCGTATGATGTATTATGACTAGCGTGAATCGCCGATTTTGTTTTTCAAGTTATTCGGAATTGATCTGGAAGAATGAATTTCACGATTGAAGCCATAAAGTTGGACGAGTTGACCAAGTTTGACTTTTGTGAATTGGCCTCGGTATAGGGAGTTTTGATAGTTCCGTTGGGTCCAGGTGGTGATTTTAGACTCGAGCATATGCCCGGATTTACATTTGAATGTTTCTAGAAGGTTCCAGCACAAATTGGCGAAAGATAGAAATTTAAAGTGTTGGAAAGTTCATAAGTTTGATCGGGAGTTGATTTTGATGATATCGGAAGATTGTGGTTTGGGAAATTGGTATAGCTTCGATATGCCATTTTGGACTTGTGTGCAAAAATTGGGTTCGTTCCGGGTAAATTTGCTATATTTCAGCCCGAGTTATGGAAGTTGGAAAAGTTCAAAGTTTATCAAGTTTGATTTGAGGTGTGATTTGTTATTTCGTTGTTATTATGTGTGATTTGAGGCATCGAGTAGGTCCACATTGTGTTTCGAAACTTGTTGGTATGTTCGGACGGGGTCCCGAGGTGCTCATTCGTGTTTCGAATTGATTTCGGACCATTTTCCTTTATTTTTGCATTGCTGGTTCTGCTGAGTTCCGGGTATCTGGTTTCCGTAATAGTGATCGCGGAGTATGGATCGCGATTGCATAGAGTTGGTTGCTAGCTGGGAAGAAGTTGTTCTTCTCTTCGCGAGTCCTCAGATGCGTTCGCATAACTTGCTGCAGATTGTGTAACGCGTTTGTGCAAGCATTCACGCATTCGCGTAGTGATTTTGGGATGAGCTGGGTAGAGGCTGTTTCTCTTCGCGTTCACGATGTTGTTCCCCGCGATCGCATAGCTTTGAGAGCCTTGTGTATTGCTTTCGCGAGGATGTTCCTGCGATCGCGTAGCGTATCTTTGTGAGGCTGCTCAGTTTGTTCTTTGCGATCGCAATGCAGGTCCCGCGATTGCATAGAGTATTTTGGCGGCAGATTTCTTTTGTTCATCGTGAACGCGGTGTCTTTTCTGCATTCGCGTAAGAGGAACACCTGAGCAGAATTATAAGTACTCTATTTCAGAGGTTTCGGCCATTTTAGCATATTTAGAGCTATTGAGCTCAGATTTGATTGATTTTTGAAGTAATTTTTACCATGTGGATTGGGGTAAGTGTTTTCTACTCATTTTTTTATTTTATATCATGAATTTATCTTCGTTTTTGGCATTTTATTGAGGGTTCCAAAAGAGAAATTGGGGATCTTTTACTGAAGTTTCATAGAGTGAATTCTTGGTTTTTGATCATCGATTTGGAGTAGGATTTGAGTGAAACTAGTATGGATGGACTCGTGATTGAACGGGTTGTTGAATTTTGTAAATTTTGTCGGGTTCTGAGATGCGGGCCCGGGTTTGACCTTTTGGCCGACTTTGGGCTTTTGATTAAAAATTCCACCTTTATCGATTGGGTTTGTTTCCTTTTGCATTATTTGATGTATTTGAATTTCTTTTGGCAAGTTTCGAGCCATTCGGAGGTCGGTATGTGCATGATGGCATTTTGGAGCATCGTCTGGCTTGCTCTGTATTGAATTTGGCTTGTTCGAGGTAAATAACACTTCTAAACTTGGTGTTGAGGGTATGAAACTCTAAATTACGTGTTATGTTTTTGGTGTTGAGATGACGCACATGCTAGGTGACGGGCATATGGGTGTGCGCCGTGTGAATTGTGGCTCCTTCTGTGGTACTGTGTAGTTACCTGATCTTATTTATGACCATGAAATCTCTACGTAGTAGATCTATCGAGCTGTGATCCATGCTAGAAACCATATTCAAGCTACATGCTTATTCTGTTGGGACCCACTAGGTCATATTACTATTGAATTACTTGTTTAAATTTTAATTTCATACTCAGTCATGTTCATTTATTTCATACCATAACTCAGTCTGTGTTATTATTTATTGATACATTATTGTCGGGCTAGTTTCATGATATTATGAGCCCGAGAGACTGGAGAGTTTGATGACTGAGTGAGGTTAAGGGCTTGATTGTGATGTTATTGATACTATAGCACGTGAGTTAACCATGCAGAACTTGAGTTGTCTGTTCGGATTATGACGCTTAGGCCGAAGGAGCCCCTCCGTAGTTTGTACACACCCCCAGTGAGCGTATATATATATAT
>MU697725.1:0-24844 GCA_026770625.1 Nicotiana glauca | reverse complement strand
AAGTGGCAAAATCAACACCATTAGTCTCCACAATGCCCATAGTACGGAGAACCTCGTGGCAGCTATATAGAAAGTATCTTCTGTAGGAGTGCCACTATATGTGGTAGTGAATAACTTGGTAAACCTGTCCAATCTCATCAGCGGACGTAACTGCACCATCACTTGTCTGAGTCACTATGCCTGGCTGAACTGCCTCAGCTGGCTGAATCACAGGAACCTGAACTTGGGGAATTACTAGCTCCGGAGTGCGCGTAGCAGGAGTCTGATTACCTCCCCCAGCCTGAGAAGTGACTGGTGCTACTGGCAATAGACCTGCTCTAGCAACATTGTCCATAAAGCCAGCTATCCGGACTAGAGCGTCCTGAAGATCCGGGGTGAACATAACCCCTCCTGGGACCTGAGCTGGGCCCACTGGAGCTGCTGGGGCTGGAACCTCCTCCCCCACATGATGCTGAGGTTCTGCTACTGGTGATGCTGCTCGGGGATGAGCTCTGCCCCTACCTCGGCCTCTAGGACGGCCTCGACCTCGGCCTCTGCCCCTGGCGGGAGCTGCTGCTACTGGGGCCTCAGGCTGCTGGTTAGTAGATGAGGAAGCGCGTGTTCTTGCCATTTGCGGAAGAACAGAGTAGAAGTTCAATTAGCATTTTGGAGAACAAGGTCGCACGACAAGAAAGAATAAAGGTGAAATTTTCCTAACTCCGTAGCCTCTGGGGGATAAATACAGACGTCTCCATACCGATCCCTCAGACTCTACTAAGGTTGTTCGTGAGTTGTGAGACCTATGTAACCTAGTGCTCTGATACCAACTTGTCACGACCCAGATTTCCCACCATCGGGAGTCGTGATGGCGCCTACTAATGGAAGCTAGGCAAGCCAACTCTTAATTTCATTCCCATTGGTTACAACTCTCATTTTAACAACATTTAAATATAATAATATAATTACAGCGGAATAAATAAATTTAGCGGAAGACTTAACAATTTTTACTAGATACGATGCAGAAAACCCGAAACACGATACACTACCCAAGAACTGGTGTCACAATACTCACGAACTTCTAAGAATAATACACATAACCTTCTGAAAGATATATAAAATTGTTTATCTCGAATACATGAGATAACAGACTAAATAGTAAAGATAGAGGAGACAATGGGTCATGCGGACGCCTGCAAGACTACCTTGAAGTCTCGATGGTCGAAATGTTAACAATCGCATTACTGCCGCCGCTGCTGTCCGTAACCTGTATCTGCGCAAAAAGAGCGCAGAGTGTAGCATCAGCACAACCGACCCCATGTGCTGGTAAGTGCCTGGCCTATCCCAGCGAAGTAGTGACAAGGCTAGGACCAGACACCACCTAAACCTGTACAGTTAAAAATACATATACAAAAAATAGCAATAAATAACATCTAATATTTAAGAAGAGAAATTATGCTCCGGGGTAGCCACAGAATATATATGTTATCAGAAATAAAAACAAAGGTATTTAATTCACTTTCCAACTCAACTTACCTTATCACAGGAGTACAACCACTCGCTCCCATCTTAATATCACTCGTTCATTTATTCATCAAAACAATATATATATATATATATACACACATACCACCGACAACTGTGGCCAATATCAACAATCATTATCTGTTAGTGATGCGGCGTGCACCCCGACCCTCCCGATAAGTCACTGACATCTATGGCCAATAACAATACATAATAGGCTACCGGCAACTATGGCCAATTCCAACAATCATCATCTGTTAGTGATGCGGCGTGCATCCCGACCCTCCCGATATGTCACCGGCACTATGGCCAATAACAATAATCATACAATATAGTACAGGTATTAAACCAAAAATTTTTAATCGACAATATATATAAATTACCGGTATTAAACCAGTAATCTTTAATTGACAACATATATATATATATATATATATTACCGATATTAACCCAATTATCTTTGATTAACAACATCTATATATTACCGGTATTAAACCAATAATAATTCCTTTCATATAATCACATAAGATTTATTAAGAATTTTAATCCATATAAAACCCACGGTCATGCTCGACTCCCAACGTATAGATACTCGTCACCATGCCTATACGTCGGACTACACACATAACAATTATCATATAAACTCAACTCCTATTCCCTCAAGCTAGGATAGATCAAACACTTACCTCGAAAGTCTACGGCCAACTCAATCCTTAGCAATGCCCTTTCCTTTCGAATTTGGCTCCAATACAATCGTATCTATACACAATTGATTTAATATCATCAATACTACTCAACAAACTAGTTCAAATGGCCAAATATAATTTTTACAACATTCTGCCCGGAATAGTGAAAATCGACCCCGGGCCCACGTGGTCGAAACACGAGGTTTGAACCAAAATAAATTCACCCATCCTTCCACGAGTTCAAATATATAATTTGTTCTAAAATCGGACCTCAAATTGAGGTCAAAATCCCAATTTTTATGAAAACCTAAGTTCAACCCAAAACCCCCATTTTACCCATGAAAAACCTTGAATTTAAGATGAAAACATGATAGATGATGTTAAAGATTGAAGAAATTGAGTAAAAGTTGACTTACAAATGATTTGGAGAAGAGGGAGTTCGTGAAAAATCGCCAATGGGTGTTTTGGGTTGTGAAAATGTGAAAAATGAAGCTGGAAATCGTGATTTACAGGTCTCTGTATTCGTATTTGCGAACCCCGACCAAAACCTAGAATTTGCGAAACAAGCTTCGCATTTGCGAAGCTAGGCCAAAACTGAGAAGTTCGCATTTGCGAAGATGTGCTGCCCAGGGACACTTCGCATTTGCGATGCTTTTCTTCGCATTTGCAAACTCTGGGCAAAAAGGTGGGTGTTCGCATTTGCGATGTTTTCTTCGCAATTGCGAAGTCAGCTGCCAAGGGGAAATTCTCGCAATTGCGATGTTTTCTTCGCAATTGCGAATCCTGCAGATCAGGCATGACAACAATTTCCAAACATGCAAAAATGAACTCGTAGCCTATCCAAAACTCACCCGAGCCCTCGGGGCTCCAAACCAAATATGCACACTGACTTAAAAACATCATACGAACTTGCTCGAGTGATCAAATCGCTAAAATAACATCAAATTCAATGAATTGAGCCTTAAAACTCAAGAAATCTTCCAAATTTCATAAACTTCCAAATTTCCAATTTAAGGCCGAATCACGTCAAACGACGTCCGTTTTCAACCAAACTTTACAGGAAGCGCTTAACCAATAAATATGACTTGTACCGGGCATTGGAACCAAAATACGAGCTCGATACCATTACTTTTTGATCAAATTTCAGTTTCATTTTCCTTAAACATTTTTAGAAAATAATTTAACAGAAAAATTCTTTTACCGGGGTTTTGGACCTCCGATTTCGATTCCGGGCATACATCGGAGTTCCGTATTTTTATACGGATTTTCTAACACCGTCAAATCACGGGTCTTGGTTCGTTTACAAAAATGTTGACCAAAGTCAACTATATCCATATTAATATAAAAATTCTTCAAATTTTTCACATAACTCATATATTTCAACATGTAAATTTTCTGGCTTTGCGCCCGGACTGCGCACGCAAATCAAGACAACTATAAATGCGGTTCTCAAGGCCTTAGAAGCTCGAAATGCCTGAGAAAGCAAGTGATGACCCTTTGGGTCGTCACAAATTTTCTCTAGTTATGATTGCTGGAATGCAAAAGTAAAATCATAACTAGGCCCGGGTGTATTATGTGGATATAACATAGTATGTAATTTTCATCTTGATCTAATAAAAAATAGTACAATGTATTTTCTTTTTTATAAATAAACGATGAGCGAAATGCAGTAAGATATTGCAGAGATATTCTAAACTCTAGTGCTTCCCCTTTGTGGAAAATATAAAGAAAGAAAATTTTCAGATGATGGTAAAATTCTTGTAACGGCTTTGTATTCTTCTCTCGTACATTTTCTTATGGGTGGTGCCACAGTGATTAGACATTTGAAGTCGGATTTCATCAGCACTTCTTATTCTCAATTGATCACGAGTTGTTAGAAGTTTGTTCAGTTTAAAGAATGGGTGGACTACCAATAGAGAGCACTTCAATGGCAATATCTTTGTCACAACTTCCAAAAGATGAAAAGTCAGCTCCCTCTACAGTCCCTGCAGATAAAAAGCCAAAGAAGAAGATTTGCTGTGCTTGCCCAGAGACGAAGAAACTGAGGGATGAATGCATTGTGGAACATGGCGAATCCGCTTGTGAGAAATGGATTGAGGCTCATCGTATATGCCTTCGAGCTGAAGGCTTCAACGTTTGAAAATGGTTCATTCTCCAAAAAAGAAGAAAGCTGATATAGTTATGTAGAATGTCCGGTTTGTGTTGGCATTACACAAATTAATTAGCTAAATTCCTACAGATTATTTATACAAAATATTTTTTCCCATATTCAGAATAAAGCTGGGGATATATTTTTAGAAACATTTGCTTTCTTACAAATGCTTCTTGCATTTCTTTTTTCAGGCTGGGAGATTTAACTGACTATACCTGAGTTATTGCTAACACCCAAATCTTTGTTGACATTTTGTGCCTTTTGCTGTGTACTAATTCTTCAAATATTATGATTTATATCCTTATTATTTGCCCCCAAAATCTTTTCTTCCACTGAAACGTTGGATAAAGAATGAAGAAATTTTTTGGTTGGAAGTTTGGGAACCAACAACAAGTTTATAGGGCTTATTATGCCCCTAACATTCCATATAATTTTATTCATTGCGCATATGTTTTGGTCCTCCCTTCTCGAGGTCTTCCTGCATCATTTTGTTACCCTCAGCCTAAGGTGAGAAAGCATTCAGGACTCTCACAGGTGCTTTCAAAGGAATTATAGTTTGGCTTGAAAACTATGCCACCAAAGTAGTAGCATACGACCTCTGACTCTGTCCTGGTGAGGAGGGAGAGTCAGCAGTAATCACTTCCCCATTTAGGACAGTTGTAGGCTGGGGCGGATCTATCGTATGAGGTAGGGGTACCATGCCACCCGCTTCCTTCACTAAAATTCTTACAATGTATATAACATCCTCGAAAAAAACCTATATAAACAGAGTGGCACCGACGAATCATAAAATAGACACGAGTGCCACTGGTTTAGCGTCCCCCTCTGAGGCTAACCTTGCCCTCATGAATGCAAGTTTGATTCTGGAGCATCTTCTTTGTTTTTCCTTTTTACTACTTATTAATTAAAATTTCCTTTATTCTTAGTTGGGCCCTAGGGTCTCACCTCTTTTTCCTTCTTTTTTCTTTTGCTTTTTTGTTTTAGAATGTAGTTAAATTAAGCGTAAAAAAAATTGAACTAAAATCGAACTTATTTGCTTAATGAATGAAAGACCTATTCGAATTAACCAAAAATTAATTGAACCGACCCATTATTCCTAATCTGTCTTTGTAGCTAGTGGCATGTATATTGTATGCATAACGTCGTGGCACCCGCAACCTTCAAATCCTAATTTGTCTTTGTAGCCAGTGGCATGTATATTGTACGCATAACGTTGTAGGACTACTTAATTGCTTTGTATTAGTTACCTTCTTCCTTGTATTTCCTTTTTCTTGGACAGTTGACTCCAGGATTCTCTCAGGTCTCCGTTGAATATTTCTTCCTGTTTTTTCCTGCCACTGCCACCTCTATTTTGATCTTTTTTTTGCCCCTGCTTTTGTCCTTGCTCCTTCCTGTTGTGTTGTAATATTGGTCTATTCTCTTCCTCTTTGCAGAAATGCCCAAACTTGACACACTTCTTGCAAAACTGAGGTTTCCATTCCTGAGAGTTTTTGATCCCCAACAATTTCGAGGTAAGCTAGGCAAATTAACCCATATAGGCTTCGTTCTAGGGAATTCTTGTTGGAAATCAAAATTTGGAGTCCATTGTTTCAGGATAAAAAGCATGTTGTTTGAAGTATAAGATCCTAAATGGAGGATTTCATTCATGTCATGAATGATTCACAAATCACAATTTAGCTATGTAGAAACCCTCATCATGGAGGTACAGCTCTGACAGTGTCACTCCTTTCCAGTTATTAGCAATGTAATTGCTAATAAACGTATAATTTGGAGTATCTCCTTTATTGTCAATTACGAAAGCGTTACTCCAGTTCTTCTTATTCCTCCAATATAATCACAAGTTTACCATCAATTATTTGAGGGGGAATGAAATCAAGGGGCATACCATGTGTAGCAATACGATTATATGTGAATAGCCTAGCCTAGGATTAATTTCTTCTCGCTTACCTAGTCGCCTTGGTCCTGTTCCATTGGTGCAACCATCACTATTACACTATAGTAGGTTCTACAGTTGGTGGTTCATACATATTCTCCATTTTTGCCTCTGATGCCTTTGTTGTATTCTCCACTGCTGTGTTCATATGAGATTTCGTTGATTCAGCATGAACTATCGGAACCCGAGGGCTCATAGTCATTGAGATTGGAGCTTTTCATTTTAACTTCAGAATAGTTTTCAGTTCAAGTCTCCGATCTATTTTCTAGTAGCTTTCACGTTCGTCCTCGACCTCCCTTTGCCATGGAAATGATTCACTAGCGCATGTTAGCAGGATGAGCTAAGAGTACGCCTCTAATCGACACACTTTACTTATACTTCAGGTATCTAATAGGTACATTCCTTAGTTAAGGTGTCCAAATAAAAATTATGACAAGCCTATGTATGGATTCAACCTTTAATAATATACTAGTATCTACGAACGTGCGTTGCATGTTAATAATGGCACACGATGGTTTAAACATTTATTTATATGAAGGAACAACAAAATTTATGAGAGAAATTTATGTATAATAATACAACAATCATCTAAATGCCAAAAAATATTATCACATAAGCATAGTACATGATTCAAAACAAAAGGACATCATCAAAACTTACACAAATAATCAATTTTGTCATGTTTGTTAGATATTTATGTATTTTAGTTTAAAAGTATTTAGTGTAATGGTATCTGTAACAACCCGGCTGGTCGTTTCATGAGTTATAGCCCAGTTTACCCCATTTCTGCTTCCTTATGTGTTCCTTAGTTGTATTTCATCGTATCATGTTAGTTGGTTCGGATTCAGAGTGGTTTTGGAGTGAATTGACACACTTAGTCTCTTTTGAGAAGGCTTAAGTTGGAAAAGTCAACCATATTTTGACTTATGTGTGAACGATCTCGGATGTGAATTCTGATGGTTCGGTTAGCTCCGTTAGGTGATTTTGGACTTGGAAGCGGGTCCAGAATATGATTGTGAGGTCCGTGGTAAAATTAGGCTTGAATTTTTTTGGTCGAACGAAAAACTTTTTATAAATCTCTTGTCAAAATTTCATCTCAATTACAATTAATCTACTCTATAAATATCCTTCCTATCAATTATTTACATCTCATCTATACATTTCCTCTAAAGATGTTTTCTATCCATTCCTTCTCACTACTTGTATGGCTCCTTCTTATGGCTTCCCTTTCTCCTAACTTGAAATCTTGTTTAATCTGCTTTATTAGCTGCCCAGGTTGAACCACCTTGTGTTCCCAGAATGCTATATTTCTAGCTCTCCAAATGTGATACACAGTTGCTGATAGTGCAGCTATCACCACAGCACTACATGCTTTCCCATTAATCTTTCTAGTCATTCTTCTTCTCAGCCCCTGTATCTCCAGATTCCGCGTACCTATATTTAGCCACCTCTGTATGTCTTCTATACATCTCCTCGCCAGTGGACAGTCGAATAATAAGTGATTAATTGTTCCTTCTGATCCTCCACATATCTCACACAAACTATCTTGACTGATGCCCATTCTATACACCATTTCCTTTGTCATGAGTCTGTTGTGTGCCACCAGCCAGCATATCATACTGTGTTTAGGTATGTTCAGCTTATTCCATACCCAGCCTCGCCAAGGCCAGTCCTCCTTGTCCCCTTTCATCCAATCATAACCACTCTTGATAGTATATACTCCATTAGCCTTAAGCCATTGATTTTGTATATACCCCCCAGTAAATTTATCTCTTATAGAACATATCTTCCTCAAGTACCAACTACAGTCTGTAGGTACTTTATATTTCAACCAATCCCTTCCTTTTAAGTATATGTGGTTCACATATCTCACCCATAGGTTGTCTGTTTTTACTGCTATATTCCATACATATTTAGCTATGGATGCTTCATTCCATACTACAATATCCTTCACTCTCAGTCCCCCTTGACTTTTTGTTCTGCAGACCAAGTCCCGTGCTACTAGTGGTGGCTTATTGGAGTAGACTTTCCCATCCCATAGGAAGCATCTACATACCCCTATGATACTTTTTATCACTTTCTTGGGCAGAACAAAGATAGATGCACAGTATGTATGTATATGCATCAACACAACATTCACCAATAGGACTCTCCCTGCATATGACAAGTTCCTTGTGCCCCAACTTTTGATCTTCACAGTCATCTTATCCACAAGTACTTCACAATCCATTACTGTCAACTTCTTTTGTGAGATAGGCACTCCAAGGTACCTAAATGGTATTGTTCCCCTCTTGTAGCCTATTAGTTCATATAGGTTCTGTAAATCCTGTTCCTCCATATTTGCACTGAATACATTAGACTTGGCAGCATTAGTAGTTAGTCCTTATGCATTTGAGAAGCTTTGTAGTCTTCTTAACATTAGGACTATAGCTTGGTATTCCCTTTTACAGAACATTAGCACATCATCTTCAAAACATAGATGATTCATCTGCAGCCCTTTACATTTGGTATGGAAAGCAAAGCCTTCCTGCATAGCCACTAGATTTATAGTACATATGAAATACTCCATACAGATCACAAACAACAATGGGGATATTGGGTCTCCCTGTCTCAGTCCCCTTTTACCATTTATACAACCATACAAGCCTCCATTGATAGCTAGAGTATACTGTGTTGTTGTAATGCACTTCATTATCCACCCTATGAATTGGCATGGAAAATTCAGTGCATATAACATTTCCTCCACAAATCCCCATTCAACTGAATCATAGGCCTTCTTGAGGTCAATTTTAATGAGATAGCTTTTTGTAGTGTGCTTCCTGTTATAGAGCCTTACTAAATCTTGACAAATTAAGATATTCTGAACAATTGATATCCCTTCTATAAAAGCACTCTAATTATCTGAAATGATTTTAGGCAGTACCTTCTTTAGTCTTTGGCATAGCATTTTTGAAATCACCTTGTACACTGTATTGCAACAGGCTATTGGCCTATAGTAACCCACTGCATCTGCATGTGTCCCTTTTGGAATGAGTGTTATAACTGTATTGTTTATCACTTTCAACATCTTCTGATTCTTGAAGAACTCCAGTACTGCTGCTGTAACATCTCCTCCTGTTATGCTCCAGTTGTCTTTGAAAAATTGGCTTCCATAGCCATCAGGTCCAGGGCTTTTGTCCCCTGCAATTGCCCATAATGCATGTTTTACATCATTCACTGAGTATGGTTCCACTAGCATTTTCCTGTCTTCTTCATTCACCACTGATTCCTGCTTTACTAAGTAACTACATACATGATCTTTATCTGCCTTACTAGTGCCTAGTAGGGATTTATAGAATTCTATAAATGTTGTAGCTACACTGTCCATGTCAGTAACAGTAGTACCATCAGCTCCCTTTATAGAGAAGATCCTATTGTTGTTTCTCCTTGCTTTGATGCTATTGTGGAAGTATCTTGTATTGTAGTCCCTTGCCTAAGTTATCTTACTCTTCTACCTTAAGTATTGATATCTAGCTTCTTCCCATCTGCTATACTCCTTTGCCAGTTCCCTTTATTTCTTGTGTAACTCATGATCCCTAGGATTTTCCTGGATCTTAACTTGACAGTCAGTAAGATCCTTCTTTGCCTGGTCTGCTTTCCTTTCTACTTCACTGAATCAATTTTTGTTGATCTTCCCTAACACTCCTCTTAATTTGTTCAGCTTCCCCACTAGTTGGTACTGCTGGCATCCTGATTACTTTCTCAAGTAATTCTGGTGCCATACTCCACATATTGAAGTACTTGAACGGCTTCTCCTTTTTATTTCTTCCTTTTTCCCAGCTAATAATAGCATGACAGTGATCATACAGTCCTTCTTCCATGTAATGTACTGTGGAAGCTGTGAGGTTTGATGTCCAATCTCTATTGACCAGCACTCTGTCTATCTTACTCATGACCTTTCCATCTCCTTCCTGCTTATTTTTCCAAGTAAAATAGGAACCAGTACATTTAAGATCATATAGGTCACAACTCTCTACACATCTCTTAAAGTCCCTTGTTTCAGCTACTGTTACAGGGCTTCCTATCCTTTCCTCCTTATATAATACACATTTGAAATCCCCCATTACACTCCATGGCCCTTGAATTTGACTATGGATTTTGCTTAGTTCCTCCCATAGATCTCTTCTAAGGCCTTGATCATTGAACCCATACACCATTGTTATGTGCATCCTCTCATTACTTCCTCTGTGTTTTATTTGGCAATGAATCAGTTGTGTTGTTACTGTTACTATATCAACCTCATAGATGTGAGGTTTCCATATTAACCATATCTTACCTTTAGGATGTTTGTGTAAATTTGTACTTTATGACCACCCATTACAAAGATTAAGAGAGGCTTGTTGGGCCTTGTTTCTCTTAATCTTTGTCTCCAGGAGCCCAAATAGTCCAGCTTTAACATTGTGCAGAAATAGATTAACTTCTTTCTGCTTTGCTGCCCTATTTAGGCCCCTCACATTCCAACATCCTATATTATCCATTAGGTAGGGGGTTTCCCCCACCCTTCCCACTGTCATGGCCCTTACTAGCATGCTTATCCCCAGAGGTAGATGAGCTTGATTCACTTCCACTCCTCTTGTTGTTCCCCTCAGTACTCTTTGCTAATACTGTATATGTGTTTCCCAAAGATAGAGTCATCTCCTTTGGCCTCATAACTGTGTTGCTTTTCCCTTTCCTTTTTTGCAGCATCATTCCTTCTATCTCCTTTTATTTGTTCTTTTCATTGTCTGCTTTCTCCTTGTTTTCCTTCTGATCCCCTTTCTCTTCCATTTTCTGGTCTTCTTGTTGTTGTTTTGTGTTCTCCTTTGCTTCCTCCTTCTCCATGTTCATTCTGCAATCCTCTTGTTCATGGCCAAAATCATTACAGGTAGGACAGTGTATAGGCTTCCATTCATACACGACACTATTATTTTCCCATACTCATTTTCAAACATAATCATTGAAGGATACTGTTGGTTAATTGATACTTCCACCAATATCCTCACAAACGTGAGCCTTTTCTTCTGTGCAGTAGCACTATCTGGCTTTAGTGGTTTCCCCACCATGCCTGCTATTTTTGTTAAAGCACTTTTCCCCCAGTATTTGATATCTAATCCCATGAGTCTAATCCATATTGGAATCCTGTCTATAGTCTCCTTCTTCCTGTCAATGTCCTGTTTCCAAGGCTTTATCATTATAGGCTTTTTATCGAACATTTGGACTCAATCCTCTAATGTTCTGGTTTTGGCATCTTCTGAGTGGAATCGAACAAGGAACACTCCTTTATTCACCACATCTACTTTATCAATTCCTCTATTTACCCAAATTCTCTTGAAGAAGCCCTCCATAACTGCTAGTGGGGGATTAGATCCTAGCACATAACATATCACATCAGTTTTCTAGTATTCAACTTCTTCCTGAATATCTTCAATTGTGATCTTCACATTCTGCTGTGTCATTTCTTCATTATTCCATTCAATTTCTACAGGTTGTGGAATTGGTGCTACTACTTTGCTCCATCATTTGCCATTTTGTTGTAGTGTCCCTATATCTCCTTCTACCATTGCTTCTTCCTCCACCACATTAGCCCATGAACTTCTTCCGCTACTTTGCATGCTACAGTTCTCCCTTTTCATGTTACTATTCTCACTTCTGTTTGACGTTTTACTCTGATTTGGAGTTTGATCCATACTCCCTTTCGATAGATCCAGTGGGAAGATCCCCTGTAATACATTAATGCTCCTTGTTTTCTTCGCATCTATGGTTTGTGGTACATATTGCCTTCCTCCATTTGTGGTGTTGTTCTGCCATTGTTTCTTGCTTACTCTAGCTTTCGATTTCTTTCTCATGGTCAGTTCTCACTGAGGGAAGGATTTCAAATCTTTGACAAATCCAAATGCTGCTCAATTACAAGAGTTGATATTTGGTAATTTTGTTTGGAGTATCTTTTTTTGCATCTTGCTAGCATGTTTAGACTCCGCAAAAAGTTTAACTCAGTCATACCTCCTTTTTACCTACTACATCCCGGGAGGGTATAAAGGAGTTTTTCCAATTAAAGGACAATCGGAACGGGATTTAATTATTAAGATTTCAAAATCGCCACTTGGGAGATAAATGGTGTCCCAGGTCACCGGTTGAATCCCGAACCGAGGAAATTGTTGACTCTGTTTAGCAGTCCGCGATCTAGAAATCCGTGTAAGGAATTCTGTTAACCCGGGAGAAGGTGTTAGGCATTCCCGGATTCCGTGATTCTAGCACGGTCGCTCAACTGTTGTATTTGATTTTATCTGATTTCAAAACCTAATCTAACCTATGTGCCTTTTATTAGAGCCCGCTTTTATTATTATATTTTTTATTTTTATAAGAATTGCAACATCGAAAAAATGAATCTCAAAACACGTTGCACCAGTCCACCCGTGGTTTTTGACATATTTCGGCTTCGTTGAGATTTAGATTTGGGTTACACAAATGTACACCCGTATTTAGGAAGGTAATATTATTAAAATACGTGCCTAAAGCAACTACGCGTTTATTATCTTTGGGGAAGACCGTGAAATTTGCCAAGTAGTCCTCCGAAATTCTAAGTATTTTTATATAGCATTTATTGAGGGCCCCGTATTTGTATTTCATTTGGTGAGGCTCGTCTCATCACTTATTTAAAGGCAAACCTAGAGCAACTATGATTTTCCTATTTTTATTTGTCTTTAAGAAAAATCTTAATTATTTTGTTATTGGGCCAAATGATGATTTTGCACTACATTCCAGCCACTGGGCTCCAATATAAGCCCAACGAAAGAAATTTAAAATCAGGTACACAACGTAAATTGGCCAAAACATACTTCGGACCAGGCTCAAACGTACACAAGCGTTCGAACTGGGGCTAGGCCATTCATTGAGGCCCTGAGGCTTACGCTTCTGAAAATGGACTATTGAGCCCAGACCATTAAACCAGACCAAATTTCAATTCAATTTACACACGTATTTACTGAAAACGCATCACGCCACTCGAAATGTATTCAACAATTTAACACCAGAAAGTCCATTATTCACCTATTCAAATTGAGGAGACATTGATCGTTCGAATTAATTTAAGACTCGTCTGATTTTATTATTTTGTTACTGGTGAGTCCGTAGACATTATTGAAGGTGTAAGACTGATTGGGAAATAAAACGGACCCAACAATATGCAAACAAGACCAACAATATGTGATTAACGTTAAATGATATCCTCACATGTTCTAATACATGAAGCAACATAATGAAAAACAAATAATCTACCAGAATTTGGAGCTTCACATTCTAGATCTGAGTTTCACGTTTCTACATATACAGGGGCATTACCTATGCTACAGTTGAGATCCTAGTCATACAAATTTGAGAAGAAAACAAGGTTCCTATAGTCTAACAACTCACTACACACACAACAGTATGGATGTCCTTTAAGATGAACTGATATGCAACTCTAAATACTCAAGCACACACTTAACAGTCCAAATGAGCAAAATTATACATAACGGTTTCACCAGTTCAATTACTACAATCAAACTACATTGAAATCGGTAAATCAATTGGCAATTTCATCAAAAATAGGCTTCCACTTCATTCATGTTTCAGCTGAAGATCTACACAACAGTGAGATTCAAGACATGTACCTGGAAGTTAGAAAGGGATAGTAAGTAAGAGGGATCAGTAGTAGTCAGGAAACGAGTAGAAATAGCCCAAAAATGATTCAGCAATCCAAAACTGTTCGAAATCAAACAGGACAAAACAATTAACAACTTGAACGACCCAAATGAACGTAAAAATGCACCCAAAACCTTCTGTAACTTCAGCAAACCAGAAATTCAACTCGAAGGCAACCAATTCACAAAGATCAATTGCTAGAACTCACAATTAGGCTAGGAAACTCAATGTAACAGTTTTTTTCTGTAGCTTTTGTGTATTTTTTTTCTGGAGATTTTTAAGATGAAAAAGAGACTTAGACTTTCAGATCTAGTTTTTGAATCTAAAACTATAAGATATTTTGGGAGGAATTTTGAACTCCAAAACTTGTGAATGAAGGAAAGGGCATGCCCTTTTATCGGCAAAGATCTAGTTCCTTATTTATTTTCAGATTAATCCCTTATTTTCTAACTTTTGTCACAAGCTAATACACTACAATAACTGAAATTACACTAAAGTCCTACTTTGGAAGGTCTTAGGAGGTTCTAGTTTCAACTACCATGTGCTACCCAATCCTAAATGTCTAAGTTACCCTTAGATTCAACCTACAATTACTAACACTAGTTTAAACTATCAGCTATAACCAGACCAATTACTCAACTACAGTTAATCAATAAATGCTGAGACCAATTGTTCACAACCAAACAGCCCTTAAAATCAAATTAAACATACAGATGAAATTAAATCTAAAATTGATCATTTTAACCAATCATAAAATCAAATTTGGCAGAATTCACACATGAGAATTATAGCAATATCAACTAATATGAAGAAATTTATTCACAACTTAAACTAAACTCTATAATAACATGCTTGACTAATAAAAATTAAAACACAACAAAATTAACAAGAATGGCAGGATTTAAAAGAAATGAACAACAATCATTAGAAATAAAAATGCAAATTAACCTACATACTAATCAAGTTTACTAAGAAAGAACAAAAATTAGACTAATGACGAGATTAAACGTATATTATCAATTAGCATCTACATGAATCTAATACACAGAAGCACGAAGAAATAGGAAAACAAACAAAGAAAAAGAAAACCCCAGGGGCAAAACTTACTAAAAGAAACTCCAGTCAATCAACTTTTCAAATCCAGGTGATAATTGAACGCCCTAGATGGTTGAAACTTCATGCAAAGGGTGAGAGTATCACATTATGCTAATCTGGTATAATTTGGTGTATTTAGGACTTTGCCGGAAAAACTTCAGCTTAAGATTCAAACCGTTCCAACCACATTCGAGACAAGTAGTTATGGGGGTTGTGTAGAGGAGGCTCAAGTGGTTATACGGTGTTAATTTGGTGGAGATTAGGTATGGTGGCGTCTTGGCTGGAAAACTTTTAAATGAATATTCGACAAGCTGGGATAGGTTTTGAAGGAAACAATTTGCAGATTTGAGATGAGGGAGAAGGGAGGATCATGGGGCGTCATTTTGGGGTGGATTGGAGTGACCGGTGTTCGCCAGCGGCGGATAGGGTTTGACTGTTTTAAGGGTTTTGGGTGGGATTTGAAAGAAATCATGGCTGGATATGGAAAGAGGGTGTAAAGAAGAGGTGACAGTGGAATTTTGACGGCCATTGGACGCCGACCGTCGCCATGGGGCGGATTCCGGAGTCGACTCACGGCGGAGGCAGTGTGCTACAGGGGTACGAGGAAGGGGGTTTGTGTCTTTGATTTTGTGAGGGATTTATGATACTTTTATTAAAATGCAAGATCAAATCTGGGACGTCGTATGAAGGTGAATGGATGGCCTGGATTTGATTTGGCATTTATAACTCAAAACGACGTAGTATGGTCCCTATACTACGTCGTTTCATTTGTGTCAAGGGCATGGGCATCTGGACCGGGTAATTTAATTGGGTTGGGCAAAAATGAATTGGTCTAGACCATTTTGGCCCAATTTTAAGTCTTTTAAGACCATCTCATTTTTAATTGCTTTTGTTTTTATTTCTTTATTTATTTTATTTATTTTTTTGTATTTCCCTTTTTTTTGTATTTTTCCTAATTTTATATAAAAATGCAAAAAATTAAGATGAAACCTAATTTGTTGACAAAAATAATCTAATTAATTCCTACAAAATTGATTAAATCCTATTTAAAAGTAGACTCAACAATTAACAATTAAAAATGCAAAAACGGACTATATTTGTTATTTTCTTTTATATTTTGTTCTACAAATGACTTAAACCACTAAGTAATCCTTAAAATATGAAATTAGATCCTAAATACAAATATCATGTGTATTTTTTATATTTTTCATGATACAAACAACAATAAACATGCACAAACCAAGGCCATCAATTAACAGGAAATGCCACCAAAAATCCCTAAATTGCAAATAATGAAAAGGAGTTATTTTATTTTGAATTTGTAGGAGTAATTCATATAGGGCAAAAATCACATGCTCACAGCTGCCCCTCTTTGCTCGGAAACATGAAAGGTTTTTGGTCAAAGATAAGTGAGCAAATACGAGCGATTTTTGCCCGTTTGAATATTTCGTGTGAAGCATTTTGAAAGATTTGACCGCACCCTGCTTCAGAGGTTGCCTACATATCCTGGGCTAAACAGGAATCAGGTCAGTGTAGTTTGGGAGTGTCTGGTAGTTGGGACTACCAGGAGCTGTGATCCCATTGCTGTTGCTGCTACCATTGCTCGCTGACCTCCTTATTGCACCGTGGTAAAACAAAATAAAGCTAGCTTAAGCTATGATCTATGAATTACAAAGATCCTATTTATGTCTTCAAACTTGCTCTTGTGTTGCCTTGAACTTGTACATTGTATTCTTCTTATGGGCTTCTTGTTGTTGCTTTTAATTATGATTGGCAATGTTTTGCCATTCTTCTGAATATGTGCCTCTATTCTCCAGGCGGGCTCCTGGTTGCTGACGTTTGAGAAGTATTCCTTGTTCTCCAGGTGGGCTCCTGATTGTTACAAAATAGACAAACAAAGAAATTTTTTTACTCCAATTTGGTGGCTGGGTACAACATGTTATCAAATATAAAAAATTGAAAGCTAAAATTTGAATTGTACTTCCCTTGTTCTCCAGGTGGGCTCCTGATTGCTGAACTTGAAAAGTATTCCCTTGTTCTCCAGGTGGGATCCTGACTGCAAAAAAATAGACAAACAAAGAAAATTCTATGCCCCAGTTTTGTGGCTGGGTACAACATATTATCAAATATAAAAAATTGAAAGCTAAAATTTGAATTGTACTTCCCTTGTTCTCTAGGTGGGTGCCTGACAGTTGAAACATGAAATGTATTCCCTTGTTCTCCAAGTGGGCTCCTGATTGCTGAACTTGAAAAGTATTCCCTTGTTCTCCAAGTGGGCTCTTGGTTGCTGAACTTGAAAAGTATTCCCTTGTTATCTAGGTGGGCTCCTGACTGCAACAAAATAGACAAACAAAGAAAATTTTCTGTCCCAGTTTGGTGACTGGTTACATCATGTTAAAAAATTAAAAGATAAAATTTGAATTGCACTTCCCTTTTGTCGGCTTTCATCTTCTTCCTTTTCTTTCTTTCCTTTCCTTCCTATTGTTGAACCGACTTTCTTGCACTGCTTTTATTACTGTTTCAAACAAAGAAAACTTGTGAGTTTAAAATGTTGTGGTTGGTTTATGGTCTTGAACTTTGATGGCGGCTGCCCCTTCGCTTCCCATAATGACTGACTTCCACTCGAAGACCTTGCTTGTTTATTGGCTAACCACTTTCTCCGTCACCATTGACGCGGAGAATACCTCTGATCCGTTCACCAAAAAAACTTTATACTATTTCATTGTTCATGACGTGATGTGTACCAAATCTTTCATGCTTCACCGAAAATATCCTCGATCCGTTCACCCCAAACCCTTCATTTGTTGCGTTGTTCTTGAATTGATACGTACGATGCCTTTGTATTTTACATGGATCCCAAAGCATGTTGATTATGGACAACTCATTGTGCCTGTTGTTTTCTCCTGACTTGATGGCTTGATGTGTTCACCAGATCCCGTTTTGTTCAATTGGAAAGCTGGTGGTAGATTTTGAAGTCATTTCTCACTTGTTATAACCGGACAGACTCAAGAGGAGGAAGTAAATAGGACAAGAGGAACATAGTAAGAGGACAATGAAAGAGATGATTCCTGACAAGAAAACTACAAAGTAGAAACCTATCGGATGTGGATACCGACTCTAATGACCTTGACATGCACCTATGGCCTGTTCCGTTTAGCAAACTCAATTGTTCAGCTCTTGTTGTACCTTTTCGCCTTGAAACTGGGCTTCAATGCTCCTGCTTGCCCGATCTAATTCACAATCCTTATTCGATTCGTGGTGCCCGTAGGTTTTCACCATCAAGCCTATCTCATTTTGATCTTTTCTCTCAACCCACCATCGTCTTATGGTGCCTGTGAAGGTTTTCACCAATAAGACTCTCTCATTTTTTATTTCTCTCAGCTTTCGTCGCCTTGGGATACCCGTAAGGGCTCTCATCAACAAGACTCTCTCATTCATCATTTCCTTCGTTTGGACCGGAGTGTTGCCCCTGATACGATTCACATCTGCTCTCTTGACTTGGAATCTCTTGAAGACTGATCAGAAGGTCTTTCTTTGGACCGTAACGTTGGCTTCCGGATAGGGTTAGAAAGAAAGGATATCAAAGGCTCAAAACAATTCAAACATGGTTTCAACATTTCAACTTTTGGAATCTGATTTCCCACAACAACCACAACTTCTGCCCCAGTTTCCTTCTTGGGGGCTTTTGGACTTTTATTTTGGTGTGACTGATCCTCAGAGAGAGGCTGCCTACGTACCCTTTCGCGATCAAGTCAAACGTAGTTCAGGTCATAGAAATTACTTTATTGTTGCGATCTTTCTTTCTTCAACTTTCTTTTCTTTCTTCTTTTCATTTCTTTCTTTTCTTTCTTTTCTTTCCTTTTTCTTTTCTTTTTTTTTTCTTTTCGTCTTTTTTTTTTCTCTCTTTTCTCTTTTCCTTTCTTTTCTTTTCTCTTCTCTTCTCTTTTTCTTTTCCTTATTCTTTTGTTTCGGACTATTTTTCTCTTGTTTCTCCGCTGATTTTCCCCGCTCGGGCTTTCGAGTTTTGTTATTGATTCCGAAATATGGGTAAGAAAGAAAATAAATGAGGCTCAAAAGGGGTAGCAACGGATAAAGTGTTTGGATAGCAGAACAAAATGCCTTCGTCATTCCAATCTCCAAAACGTGCCAAGTACAAACTACACAATTGAACAAATTGAGGGAAACGTAAGTAACATCTTTTCATTGTACCAGAATTAATAACCATATTCACATATTTGCCTTCTGTATTTATCAATTAGGGCAACAAACACGATGCCGCGAACGGCCTCTGTAAACTTGGTGCAAACTTGCCGATGATGCATTTCGACAGTATTTCTTTATGTTTCCTCTGCCCCCGGTTTCACAATTTGGGCTCGAAGTGATCACAACATGCCATTTCTTATTCCCTCGAATGTCCTCACATCTTCAACATTGTTTCATTGCTTCATTACTAAACTGACTTTTAAAACCAGGCTGAGAATTAAGCGTGCATGTCATGTCACTAGAACCAGCATGGAAAGAATTGTAAAAGGAGAAAGGAACTAGATAAAATGACTAGACGTGGTGAGAAATAGAGTATTGCATTAGACTGATGGTGAAAGGGTTTAAACAACAAAACAAGCAAACTAGACTAGAGTGACAACCCTAGAACAAACCTAGACAGCACTACACAAGCTACTACAACGAGACAAACAAGTAAAAGTGAAAGGATAAAAGGGTTTGAGTCATAAGATAATATCCGAATTACAACCCTGAAATAACCCGGACAACAAAAATGACAACAAAATAAACCATCAAAAATCCAAGAGATGGAGCGTCTTCCAATTACCAAGCACGACATCTTAGCCACTGAATTTCACACCAAGATTGCTGGAATTTTCACAAGTCTTCATTACGTTGTTCTGAGCAAACTGCTTTTGGGTTTCTTCTGCCAGCTCATTCTCACGATCAATCATTCCCGCCATATGTGTCTCATTATGCATAGGAGATGGACTTTGGCCAGTGTTTGCTGCATCTGGACTTAGCACGACAATGTCGGCTGCATTAACAAGCTTCTGAATTACATTCTTCAGATTCCAACATTTCTCTATGTCGTGCCCTAGGGCACCTGAGCAGTATGCGCACTTTTGAGAAGGATCAAACTTCTTTGGAAGAGGGTTCGGCGCTTTTATTAGAATCGGCTTCAACTTGTCCAATGTTCTTAACCTTTGGAACAGACTGACATATGATTCTCCCAACAGAGTGAAGGTTTTCTTATTCCATAACCTCTCATTCTTAAATGTTGGGTTGGGCCGAAAACCTGATCCGGGGTGTTTTTGGTAACCTCGCGTGGGTAAATAGGCATTTTGAGGAGCTGGGTACTGGGATAAATACAAACGTCTCCGTACCGATCCCTCAGACTATACCTAGTTTGTCCGTGAGTAGCAATACTTGTGCAACCTAGAGCTCTGATACCAACTTGTCACAACCCGGACTTCCCACCATCGGGAGTTGTGATGGCACCTACTAATGGAGCTAGGCCAGCCAAAATTTAACATTCTCTGATAAATCTCAACAATATAATAAATGACAATCAATAAAACGAATACGGAAGACTTTAAACTTAAATAAAAATGAAACCAAAGATTTGCGGAAGTCTAAAACATGTCTCTACCCAGAACCTGGTGTCACCACTCACGAACTTCTAAGATTTACTAAATACAACCGTATGAAGGAAAGTATAACAGTCTGTTTCAATACAAAAGCTAACAAACTGAATAAAAATATAAGAGACTCCGGGTCCGCGAACGTCTGAGAGGCTACCTCAAAAGTCCCTGGACTGAAGTCCTGCTCCCCGTCTAGTACTGCTGCAGTCCGAAAGTTGCGTCCTGATCAGTGCAAAAGAAATGCACAGAGTGTAGCATCAGCACAACTGACCCCATATGCTGGTAAGTGCCTAGCCTAACCCCAGCGAAGTAGTGACGAGGCTAGACAGGACTTACCACAAATAACATGAGATATATGTGCAATAATAGGAAATATACCAATTTAAGAAGTAAAAAGGGGAGGGACGTGCTGGGGGAATACTACTATCAAAATATAGAAAATTATCCGTAAAGAAACGAAATTGAACAATAACGCTGATAAGGAAAACACACGAAGTCTCTACATATGAACACAACACACATAGTCTATACTCCGTTGCGGCGCGCAACCCGATCCTCAACATATATCACTGTTGCGGCATGCAACCCGATCCTCAACAATCAATACCGTTGCAGCGTGCAACCCGATCCTCAATATTCATCAATATTCAACACCGTTTGCGACGTGCAACCCGATCCTCAACATTTAATATCAAGAACTCTCCCAGACAATGACCGCAACTCATGTGTGAGGGGAGTAACAACCATCAATAGAAAGTCCCGGCAAGGGAATTCAAGTATCAATTCAAACATCCCGGCAAGGGAGAATATAATAATTACTTACGTCCCAGCAAGGGAGAATATAATAATTACTTACGTCCCGGCAAGGGACCAATCGCTACGCATTTCACTTTTGATCACCTATTTCCTGGATAACAATTTCTAGTCCGAGCCCAAATGCTCCAATAAGCCAAACCAATCACAATATATGATACTCATCAACCCAAGCAATACAGATATATCATTAAATCCTAATCCAACACATATAAGACCCACGGTCATGATAGACTCCGGTGCATAGATAATCGTCACCATGCCTATACATCGTACTCCACATTTAGCAAATAGCAAATAACATCCTAGTCCTAATACCTCTAGCCAAAGTTAGAACAAACACTTACCTCAATCCGAAAATAGCAATCAAGCCTCTAACACCACCTTTCCTATAGAATCCAACTCCGAAACAACGATATTTAGCCACAATTAGCTCAATATTATCGATAATGGCTTAAAAACAGAACTCCATAGCCTAGAAATGAATTTCCTATCATTCTCCCAAAATTAGCAAAATCCGGCACTGGGCCCACATGGTCCAAACTCGAGGCTCGGACCAAATTCCAATCATCCATAACCCCACGAGTTCAAATATATAATTTATTTTAAGATTCGACCCCAAATTGAGGTTGAATCGCCCAAAATTCCCAAAAACCTAACTCTACCCAAAAGCCCTAATTTCTACTTTGATTTCATGTTTTTAGGCTAGGATTTTAGTGATTAGATGAAGAAATAATGAGGGAATGATGTTAAGACTACTTACCCAAAGAGTTATGAAGGAAGGAGAGCTTGAATTACGTCTATGGAGGGTTTGAGAGGAGAGCTCTGTGAAAAGTGATGAAAAATCCCACAACCATTCTGTTTTTGAGCTTTTAAAATCACTGGGCATTTTTGGTCTACGCGTTCGCGACAGTAGGGCCGCGTTCGTGATGAATAAATGTTGGCAACTATCGCGTTCGCGAACAAGGAATGTGAACGCGAATAATAAAAATATAGGGGCCCAAAGACTGGTCGACACGAACGTGTTGGGCCTCACGCGAATGCGATGGAGAAGCGACCTAAAGCTTCGCGGATGCGTGGACCCAATCGCGAACGCGAAGAATAGAGGACTAACTCTATGCGAACGCGAGGAAGGGTTCGCGAACACGAAGCAAGGAAATGCCAAGGCACTGCGAACGCGAGCCTGGGGCCACGTTCGCGGAGAACAAAATCACTGTGCAATATTGCAGAAAAATCTGATGAGTTTTCAAGAGTAAAACTACTCCGAACCACCTCCGAATCACTCCCGAGCCCTCGGGGCTCCCAACCAAACACACACTCTAACTCAATATCATCATACGAACTTGCTCGAGTGATCAAATCCCCAAAATAACATCAAAATCAAAGAATCAAACCCCAAAACTCAAAATTTTCATTCCAAAGTTCATAACTTCCAACTTTAGCTATTTATGTCCGAAACACGTCAAACGGCGTCCATTTTTAAACAAATAGTGCTTAAGACATATTTAAGACTTGTACCGGGCATCGAAACAAAAATACGAGCCCGATGCCTATATTTTCTAACTTATTTTGGTGTCAATTTTTCCTTAATAATTTCAGAAAATAATTTAATAGAAAAATTCTTTTACCGGGGTTCTGGACCTCAGATTTCGACTCCGGGCACATGCCCGAGTCCCATATTTTTCTACGGACCTCCCGGGACCGTCACATCATGGGTCCGGGTCCAACAACAACAACAACAACAACCCAGTAAAATCCACAAATGGGGTCTGGGGAGGGTAGTGTGTACGCAGACCTTACCCCTACCCCAAGGGGGCAGAGAGGCTGTTTCCGAAAGACCCTCGGCTCAATATAATAAAAAAGACAAAAAAGACAAAAGAAGAGAGTATTAGATTCACCGCGGAAATCATACGGTAAAAGGAACATAGAAAGCAGGAAATGAAAAATAATAATAATAATAATTCAAAGCAGAAACGATGGTTTGTAAATCGATCCTACATCGAAAATAGAAAATAGTAAAACTCGACATTGCCCCTAGCTATCTTAGACAAAAACCCACCGAACTAGTCCACTACCTTCTAGCCTACAACCGAAATACGCGACTTCCATAACTTCCTATAAAGTGCCATGTCCTCAAAAATCTGAAGCCTCGCCATATCCTGTCTGATCACCTCTCCCCAATACTTCTTAGGCCGCCCTCTACCTCTCCTCGTGCCTTCCATGACCAACCGCTCACACTTCCTTACTGGAGCATCTAGGCTTCTCCTCTGTACATGACCGAACCATCTGAGCCTCGCTTCCCGCATCTTGTCATCAATAGGGGCCACATGTGTCTTCTCTCGAATGCTATCATTCCTAATCTTATCCTTTCTAGTGTGCCCACACATCCACCTCAACATCCTCATTTCAGCTACTTTTATCTTTTGGATATGTGAGTTCTTAACAGGCCAACACTCAGCCCCATACATCATGGCCGGTCTAACCACCGCTTTATAGAACTTACCTTTGAGTATCGTTGGCACTCTCTTATCACACAAGACTCCAGATGCTAACCTCCACTTCACCCATCCTACACCAATACGGTGTATGACATCATCGTCGATCTCCCCTACCCCGTGGATAATCGACCCAAGATGCTTGAAGCTGCTTCTATTTGGGATAATTTGTGACTCAAGCCTCACATCCACGTCCACTTCCCCCGGCCCGGCGCTGAACTTACACTCGAGGTATTCCGTCTTCGTCCTGCTTAGCTTGAAGCCCTTCGACTCAAGAGTCTGTCTCCAGACTTCCAATCTCTCGTTAACACCGGCTCGTGACTCGTCAATCAGAACTATATCACGGGTCCGGGTCCATTTATCCAAAATGTTGACCAAAGTCAACTATATCAACATTAATATCATAATTCTTCAAATTTTTCACAGAATTCACATATTTTAACATAAAAACTTTTTGGCTTCGTGCTCGAACTGCACACGCAAATCGAGGCAACTAAAATGAGGTTTTCAAGGCCTCAGAAGCGCGGAAAAAGGGAGAACTACGGTGATGACCCTTTGGGTCNCTTTGGGTCGTCACATTCTCCACCTCTAAAACAACCGTTCGTCCTCGAACGGACAAAAGAAAGAAGTACTTGAGTCAAGAAATAGATGAGGGTAACGACTCCGAATATCAGACTCGGACTCCCAGGTCGATGCCTTAGGAGGCTGACCTCTCCACTGAAGGAAAACTCTTCGACCTCAACTGTCAAACATGCCGGTCTAGAATAGCTACCGGCTCCTCCTCGTAGGATAGATCCTTGTCCAACTAGACAGTGCTGAAATCTAAC